>JBAGKK010000297.1:305142-322692 GCA_037177015.1 Euceroptres primus | reverse complement strand
ACAACACATTGATACTTTTAGTTCAAGTTGCGGCCAACTGTTGGCGCTGTGCTTCTTCATATTTCTACCATTGAGTTGAGGGGGCCTGATGTCCGCCGACTGTAGTTTTTATGATTTTCAATTTTATACCACTAGAATTTTAACAAATGAAAAGTTTTTATTAAGAATATAATTTTAAAAAACATTCAGGAATTTATTAATATTTATAAACTTTTAAGAATACAAACCTGAACTAAGTTTGAGGAACCAAAATACTTGTCCCCAGATTTTCTGTCCCCCGTGTAAGAAAACACATTTTTGTAAAATTATCACTGAAAATGTCCAAATTTAAACTTACTGCTCCGAGTACATTATTTTCAGACCTTCAGTAGATATTCTGTGTATATAGATTAGTCTTTAATTCTATTTTTAGTAAATAATACGTGAGTTTATAAAGCCATACACGATGTACAAGTGGAAATGTCGCTTGCCAAATGTGCTCTTAAAAATTCGATGTTTTTATATTTTTTTGTGAATTTTTTATCGCGTTTGTCGCTGGTGTTAAGAATCTCTCGGGTAAGAAAAATAAAAATTCAATGTAGTGCAAATTGCCGCAGATCAATATCGATCAAAATTGATTAACAGAAATGTCAAACAATGTCCCGTATTACGGTTATGTATGGAACGGGAGAAAATATTAAAGAAGATAAGGGACAAGATGAAGCACAGAAGAGAAGAAGAGGCAAATAAAGGAGCAGAAAAATTTCGGAAGGCAAAGGAATTACCACTGAAAACCGAATATGCAGCTTCAGCATGTCCCAAGTAAAAAGATAACCTTTCCCTTCATTTCCTATTAAAAATCTCAAATCAGTTCAAAAATTAATGACTCAAATATTAAAAATCTTTTTAATTCTTTTAAGTTCTCATTTTTCTAGATACAAAAATATGTTTTAATTAAAAACATATTCTATATTTAAAATTATTGCTTCCTCATAGAGGAAGCTTTGTATCGATGGAAATTTTCGATTTCAATTTTTTGACAGTTCTCGAAATAATTTGACCTGAGGAGTCCGAAAATGAGTTTTTAAAAAAAATGTCAGTGTGTGTGTATGTCATCATTACTTTTTCCGTAATAACTCAAAAACCATTTGAGCTAGGGTCACGAAATTTGGTGGGATTGTAGTTCCAAATGATGCCCATAATTGATAAAGTTTACAGTCGGATCAGATAAGGAAAAATTCTTTTTTTTAATTATGGAATTTTCTCAAAGATCGTTTTAGATGAGGATTTTTTTTCAATTTTGAATATATTGACGAAAAAAAATTTATACGTAGAGTTTTATGAAATACATCTTTGAAAGATATAGGTTAATTTAGTCAACTTCATGATTTTTCAAAAACTAAAGTCGAGAAATTCGAAATTTTCAATAATTTTTATCTCAGATTCGAAAGCAATAGAAGACTCCATAAACCAATTTTTTGTAAGCAAGGGGTGGTATTAATTATATATAATTTGATAAAATTATTATAACTACTTCTAAAAAAAATTTTACTCAGAACATTTTTTGATTTTTTAGTTTTTTGTTTTTCAGTACATTTTTTTAAAAATTTTAGTGATATAATAATATTGTAAGAAGACAATTTGTTCACTTTGATGAGACGAATTGATTGATTTATTTTAAAAAATTCTATGAGCAAATTTAATTAAGAATATGGAAATATTTGTAAATTTTTCCAACGTTTGAAAGATGAAAACTTTCTTCATTTTGAAAATGTGTTGATATCAGGGATCTGAACAAAATTAAGGGTCATTTTTCGATATTTTTCAATTATTTCTATAAATTCAAAATAATTTGACGAAATATTCAGCTGAATACGAGAAAGAACTGATATATTATAAAACTACCGAGGCAGAACCACTAGATTATGAGGCATTTTAGTTTTATACAGAAAAGAACGAAAAGAAACGTAACGAAAGTTTCTCGTTACGTTTCTTTTCGATTCTGTCGTCGTAAAACTTTGATGACACACAATTTCGACATTGCAACTCGGTGGTTCTATAATATTGCAGCACTTTCTCAAACTCAGCTGAATATTTAGACAAACTATTTTGAATTTGTAGGAATAATTGGAAAATATCGAAAAATGGCCCTTAATTTCGTTCGGATACCTGGTTGATATTGACTACTCTTACGAAATCTGGCGTATATTGTCGAAGAGATTCTGACCTATTTTAAAACCTTCTATAAGCTCAGTCATAATATACATCTATTGATTTGTAATTTGTTTTGTTTCTTTTCTTCATTGATTTATGACTATAATTAGTTATCTTAACCTTCTTATTTTATATTTCTCCAAGCTATTTTCGTTATCTGTCAGGTGAAAAGAATAAGTCAAGACATATTCGATCTTCAAAATTTGAAAAAGAAAAAAGTTTGCCGATGAATCACCATGATAACGAAAAATAAAAAATAAAAAAAAGCAATAAATAATGGGTTCGATTTATATTTATGGCAATACTTATGATTCTTAAATTAATTTAATAAAATAACACAAATATATGATTTATAATGTAATATTAAGGTTTTCTAACACAAATGTTGTATGAGTTCCTATTTTTCTGTTGGTTAAAAAAAAACGTTTTCCCCTCAGTTTCTTTCAATTTACAGAAGATATTTCTGAAGAGAATTATATTAATGCTTATGAAATGAAATTGTCTTACGAAAATGTGTGCCGTAGAAAATATATTTTGGAATCTGAAAATAAGGAAACAGAAGTACTTCCAGTGATAAAAAGTCTAAAAAAGAAATCAAGAACAAAAAGAACAATAAAGAAGAGTAGCCAATCAAGAAAAGATTAAATTATATCGTTTATCTAATTCATAAGAAAACTTTACAATTTAAAAATTTTTATTTTTGTCATCAATACAAAATTTATAAGTTAAAAATTTAATTAATGTATTTGTATGTGAAGTTGATAAATTAGATTCTAAAGTATATGTACAAAAATTAAAATTTAATAAGATTGATGTAAAATTTTTGAACTACAAATATTGTTTTAATTCTTTACTTTCGAAATTTATACTTTTTAAATTAATATTTTTAGTAACTTTCTTCAGACTGATCAGCGTCAATTTTGTTTTAACCGCACATTTTGATACTACTGAGCCTAAATTTTTCATAAAAATGTATTTGAGAAAATACAATTTGATAATTATTAATAAACAAAGTCCGAGCTCGATTAAAAAGATGACTTCTTTTTACATGGACGGTAAGAGTTCTTTTTACAATGTATTGTATATAAAGAATATTTCTTGTAAGAAGGAAATTATTATAATTGCTGATATCATTCATCTAACCATGAATTTTATTATTTCAAATAATATTTGCATACATTTTTTATCATAACAGACTGTTTTTGGCCTGAAATTGATCCAGAATCAGTAGAAGCAGCATTTTCTGAAGCAGAAATTGTGCTTTTAGACGATTAAAAAAAATCAAAAATGAAAAGGATGATAAAGAACAAGATACGAGTAATAAAAGAAAAAGCAAAGAAAAAAATAAACTTGAAGGATCTCCACCGAAAAAGGAAGAAAAATAGATTCACATCCAATTAATTAATGAAGAAGTATAAAATATCAAAATTTATGAGGAAATAAAAAGAATTAGATCATCATGAAATGTAATTTAACAAATAAATTCTTTGAGTCTACATCTTTCCTATTGAGAATTTGTCACCTTTTTGCAGTTTTTCAATTTAGAGTGTTAAGTATCGTATAAAACTGCTTAAAATCACGTTAAATCGGTAAAATTTTCTAAAAAAGACCTTAAAAGTCTGTTTAAAATCCCTTGCATTTCTTTACAATCACTTAAAATATCTTTAAATACCTTTGAATGTTTTAAAGTCATATTAAATTCCTTAAAATCACTTGAAATTCCTATAAATTCTTTAAAATCATTTAAAATGTTTAGATATCTCTTGAAGCTTCTAAAACGCATTTGAAATCTCTTAAAATATCTTGAAATTCCTTAAAATCATTAAAAATCTCTTTAAATTCTTTGAATTATTTGAATTATCGTTTTCTCTTTGTTTTCAAGCGTTAGGTATTGAAATTTTCTTAGTTTCAGTTAATTCATTTATTTCATTTATTTCTCATTTATTTTTGGGAAAAAGTCACCTTTATGAACGTAAATAGGTACAGTAGTAACTGAATTTAAATTTATTAATATAAATATATTTATATTAATTATAGGCTTACATCATCAAAACAATTCTCTATGAGGAAGCTCAGTGTTCATGAAATGATCACAATTGAAATACACCATAGAATGAACGCACCCAAACTTCTTGGCAGCGGTTTTTTATCTTCAGGCATTCCTCTCGTTCAACCTCAACATCCTCATCCAACCCCGAAAACAGTCCTTTACCAGAAGTAATTCCAGCAGATTCTACTAGTAATAGGAAGTATAATGGGGCAGAATACGTTAAGAAGTATCGAGAAAAAATTCTGCATTACATAATGCATAAAGTATTGCCACAAAATATCAGAGTAGACTTTATGATTTGTTCCGGGAAAAAATTTAAGTGGCCTGTTTCTAGAAAAATACAAATTATAGGCTCTAACCAAATTGTTTGCAAAATTATTAACCCTCCAAGAGAAGATGTGATAGAAAAAAAGGTACTTTTAAATTTGACGATAATAAATACAAGCAAATTATCGAAAAGTGTAAAATGTAAAAAAAAATGTTTAAAATTTATCAAAACAGAGCTGCTTCTAATTTCAGAACAAATAGACTTGTTTAACAGCTTGATTTGTGTATTAGTTGTTTTATTATAATACTTACAATTTATTATTAAAAAATTATTGCTACAATTTATGAAATATAAGACACATAACCTAAACATCTTTTAAAATAGATTTATTGGGTGGGGTCATCCTCTGCGGTATTGTACTCTACTAACAATGTATTAATTACGATTACAATTAGTAATATGAAAAATTACTTATGTGTGCTTCTTCGTTTATATTCAATCAACCGTTAGCTCAAGAGTTACTGTTTCCAAAAAATTGCCCATATAGAAATTAATTTAATTTGTTTTCATTAGAAATGATAAGGTAGTCATTTAGGACTGAAGAAATTATACTAAATACAACAATTATATAATACAGTAATTGTATAATATATAATTAAATAAGTAAATAATAATAGTAAATCATAATAATAATATATAAGTAAATAATAATTTGAAATTTCAATTTTTATAAAGAGTAGTGAACTCTTTTCTTATTAGTTAACTGGGATAATTTTCTCGTTGCCATGCGTGCCTTCGTCAAGTGGAAAGACTTTATTATTGGTACATGTCTGCGCATGATCCAGAGATTAATTTTGCACGCGGTACACATGAACTGATATCCTAGCCACTTGAGGCACTTGAGACATACTTATTCACACCCTCATCAAGGACATACTTCTTCCTGCAACCACGATCTCTCTCACCCTCGCCGCATCGACTTCCTCTTTCTGCTCGTCTTCGTTCCCATCACCCTTTTAAATTCACACGATTCTAGGTTTCCTGCCCTACCGAGATTAAATACCATATATTTTTCATAAATATTACAATTACATGCTGAAAAATTTTCGTGTAAACAATCTTCTTCACAAGAAAAGAATCTAGAAAATTTTATAAAAGGTTCAATAGAACTTTCTTACTGAAAAGTCTGAAAATCAGTTTTGATATTAAAATTAATGTTAATGCTAATGAATATATTCAATTACTTACTTAAATTATCTAAACAGTAGTCATTTGTTTAAACAATTTTTTCAGTAAGGACAGTTATTGAGACAGTAAGGACAGTTATTTTCTTCTTGTGGACTTAATGAGGCAGTTAAATTGTGTTAAGAAGAAGAGTAATAATTTTTGTTTCAGGCAGTTTCTTAAACAAGAAGTGTGCAAGAAAAAAAAACTGTATATAAATTACTAAAAAAGTAGTTTAAACAAATGACTATTATTTAATCAAAGGGAGTATAAGTTCTGAAAGAAGAAAATACTTAATAATAAACGACATTGTGTAAGAGATTAGAAAAAAACTAGAATTTTCTTCACCTCTCCCATGAAAAGTTGAAAGTGAATGATTAGTAATTGTTTAAATATTTGCAAACTGTTTCAAACAAAAAATAGTACTCTTAATACTCATTAAGTGTGTCACTAATTTCAAAATATACAAACTGTTCATAATTTTTTGCGAAAAAATGTAAACAACTGAAAATTGTTTGAACAATTGAAAAGTGTCCTATAAACATAAAGTTACTCCCAATACTCATTCGATGTTTCATTTATTCTATAAAACAATAACTCTTCATGATTTTTTGCGAAGAAAATATTTAAACAATTGAAAAATGTCCTTAACAAAAAATATTATTCTCAACATTCACTTGCTGTGTCATTAATCCCCCAAAACATACTAACTTATCATGATTTATATGGAAAATACAATTTTTTAAACAAACAACAATTGTTCAAACAATTTAAAATTAGTTAGAAAATGCTTGGAATTTTGTCAGTTATCGAATAAAAATAATTCATGTTGAAAAAATTCCAAAATTCACATTTAAGCATGAATTCTGTATAAAACTGCTATACTCCATTTTTTGGTGCATTTTCCGGGCACATTATAAAGGGGTTGTGGGGGTCAAAATTAAAGGTTATTTGCTGGAAATTATTCGTTGAACATTCCTTAAGAAGTGACTAAACTTAAATTTTCAAAATGTCAATAACAAGTACACTGAAAGCCCGATTTAATGCCGGCTTCGGGGTTGCCTCACTGGCCTTGGCACTAAAGCGAGTGACTCTAAACGTAAACAAGTCAGGGTCGTATGAACTATTTCTGCCTGATTTTTGTCACGAGTGAATAATATTTTTTAAATATAAGTTTAATTTAACGTATACTTTACTCTTAAGTTTGATTTAGTTAGTATTTATGAATTATTACATTAATGTATTATGAGAGAAGGTGAAAAATAAAATTAAAATTGATTTAAATAGATAACAAGGAACAAGTGATGAGAAAGGAGAGGTAAAGAGATACATGATGGTGTAGAGAGACAAAGAGAACTAGAGAAGGCACGTTTAATTAAGCCTATATGTCACTAAGCCAGTGATCGAGGTAAGAGGAAGTACCAGGGTAGTGTAGCAGTGATTAGTTTTCACGTAAACCGACCAGGGTTTAAGACATAGGCGTGGATGGTAGGTAAGATAGATAGTAGATACCTACTAGTAGGCTTGTTTTCTTATCCACTTGCTTTCCAAGTAAACTGTGTACTTTCGGCAGTCTCTAATATTAATGAGTGCCGGTCCCTGGTCGACTTTGCCGCAGCGTAATCTCACATCTCATTAAATATTTATTCCTCCGGATAATGGTGCTTCTGTGGCATTGTTTCAGTACTCCTGAGTGCTCATCGTGGCAACCTAAACCTCTAAAAAAAGATCTTCCTTTTATAAAGGGACTTTCAATCTGAAACAAAGCATGAAGAAGATATTGAGATTTGCAGTCGCGAATCTCCTTTAAGCACTAAAAAAATACTAGGAAATTCAATGATGTATTTTGCCATAAAAAATTGACGTAGGTACTTTCGGCCTCTAGTATTGCTTTCCTGAAAAAAATTGGAATATACTACTAATTAGGTAGATCACTCAGAGAAAAAGTTGTCTTGATACAAAAGTATCGTCTTCTTACGGGGTTTGTCTTGAATCACGCGAATTTGAATTTGATTCAAGATTAAGTGAAGTTTCTCGCAAGAGGACTATGTTTGCTTATGTTTGATGCAAAACGATTCCTTTTGAGACAAATGAACATCCTCTTAACCTTAAATTTAAGAGGAAGTTCCATTTGTTTCAGGAAACTTCCTTTTGTCTCAAGAGGACATTTCTCTGAATGATACTTTAGTTTTTCTTTTTCAATATTTCATTGGAGTAGTTTCTATTTTTATTTAGGACTTTAATTATTTTTACATTATTAGACTTGTTGTCTGACTGAAAAGATTTTATACTACTGATTTTTAATTAATTTTGATTACATTTATATTTATACTTTATGGGCCGTTCATAAACCTCGTGATGTTTCTTGCTATAGTTTGGTATGCTCGTGTCTCTCTCCACTCCACTGGACTGAGAAAGATGCGCGTCTACCAAACTATAGCAAAAAAAAAATCACGAGGTTTATGAACGGCCCCTTAGAAGTTCTCTTTAGGCAAATAGTCTGACAAAACTCATCTATACTACTGAATTCCTGAGCAACAATTGAATGAACTACTTATTTTATACATTCTCTCTCCTGTGCCAATTATAATTTTGAAATCCTTTCTAATTGCCATGATCTAAACTTTCTTAAATGGAAATCTCTCACCATATATCACTGATTCCTTTGATTCATATTAATTTAATATTCAAGACTTAAGATTTTAATTTGAAAAACGAGAATATTATCATCTTTTCGAAATTCGAAATTAGTTGAAACAATTAGCTTACGTCATTATTTAAACAAAGGGGAAAAGAAATCGAGATATGTGGTTGCGAATCTTCTCCAACTACTAAAATAATACTAAGGAATTCCTAAAATTATACTGCTCATCAAATAAAAATTGGGATATACCACTGATTAGATAACACTTTAGTTTTTTTAAAAATATTTCATTGCAGAAGTTTCTGCTTTTATTCAGGACTTTATTTAATTATTACTACATTACTAGAATTTTTTCGGACTGAAAAGGATTTATACTACTGACTTTTAATTCATTTTAATTATATTCGTATTTATTCTTTAGAAACTCCCTTTGGAGAAATCGTCTAACAAAACCCATTTATACTACTGTATGTCTGACCAAAAGTGACTAAACTACTTATTTTATACATTCTCTCTTCTGTGACAATTATAATTTGGAAATCCCTTCTAATTTTATCATGAACTCAACTTTCTTAAAAAGAAATTTGTGATCATACAGGGTGGACACGTAATAGCTTACATACATGGAGAAAAATGCTACCAGACATAGACTGATGCACGCAAAAAATCCTTGTACAGGTTTTTGCGCCTACGTAATGTTTTCACTCCTTACATTTGCATGTGATTCAATGTATGTAAGCCGCTACGTGTCCATATTGTATATCACCGACACCGTCGATTTATATATAGACTAGCAATATTATACGCGCGCTAAAGCATGCGTAAAAGACTACGTTCCCATCTGTTAAGATAATAAAAGAAAATACTGGGTATAAAATCTATTTTAAATTAAGTGCAAACACATGAATACTATATTAAAATTTTTAATTCACTGCACACATTGATACAGGTCAGGTATATTGCTATTCAGCCAGCCTGAATTAAAAATACTAGTAATCTTAGCAGAAAAAAGGAACAACAATTGCAACAATAATAAATTTCCACTTTTTGGAAAAAGAGACCCAAGAAATAAATCAGCACTTTCTCAATAATTAAAACTTACTGCTTTTCTTTATGGGGGATGTTTAATACGAGTCTCCTTGTTACAAAAAAAACGTTGACCAAACCGCAAGATCAATTAGAAATATCAGTTAACCCAGAAAAAACAACAACGTTTGCAAAAGTGCCAAATTTCCACTTTTTGGAAGAAGTGGCGCACGAAATAAATCAGCGCATAAATAAATCATTATTCATCAATAATTAAAATTTTCTACATTACTTTGCTCCTTATGTTTGATAAGAGTCTTCTTGTTACAAGAAAACGTTTACCAGCCCGCAGGATCATTTAAAAATATCATTTAATTAGAAAAAATCAACAACGGTTGCAAAAATGCCAAATTTCTACTTTTTGGAAAAAGAGGCCCACGAAACATATCAGGACTTTCTCAATAATTAAAACTTTCTGCTTTTCCTTGTGGGGATGTTTCGTACGGGTCTCCTTGTTACAAAAAATTTTGCCTTCCCGCAGGATCAGTTAAAAATATAATTTAGATTATAAAAAGAAACAGCGATTGCAAAGATGCAAAATTTCCACAATCTGGAAAAAAGGCCTACGAAATAAATCAGGGGTTTCGCAATAATTAAAATTTTCTACTTTTATTTGCTCCAGATATTTGATAAAAGTCTCCTTGTTACAAAAAAACGTGTACCGGCCCGCAGGATCAATTAAAAATAACAGTTAATTTAGTAAAATGCAACGAAGGTTGCGAAAATGCCAAATTTTCACTTTGTATAGAAAGAAGCCGACGAAATAAATTGGGGCTTTCTCAATAATTACAATATTTAACTTTTCTTCACTCCAGATGTTTGATAAGAGTTTCCTTGTTACAAAAAAATCTTTACCAAACCGCAAGATCAATTAGAAATATCAATTAACTTAGAAAAAAGCAACAACGTTTGTGCCAAATTTTCACTTTTAGGAAAAGTGGCCCATGAAATTAATCCGGGCTTTCCCAATAATTAAAATTTTCTAATTTTTTTTGCTCGGGATGTTCGGTAAGAGTCTCCTTGTTACGAGAAAACGTTTACTGGCCCGCAGAATCATTTAAAAATATCAGTTAACTTAGAAAAAATCAACAACGGTTGCAAAAATTCTAAATTTCCACTTTTTGGGAGAAGTGGCGCACGAAATGAATCAGGACTTTTTCAATAATTAAAAATTGTCGCTTTTCTTTGTAGGGAATGTTTGATACGAGTCTCTTTGTTGCAAAAAAACATTTGCCTTCCCGCAGGATCAATTAAAAATATCATTGAATTTAGAAAGAAGCGACAACGATTGCATATATGCAATAGGTATATAAGTATTTTTTGTTTACAGTTTTAAATTAATAAAGCCAATATGTAATACTTAATTTCTGTTTATAATTACTATTTATCTAATTGAGAATGCTTTCTGATGATAAAGTATAAAGAAAAACACGGTTAACTGAGAATTTTGTATTACTTTTATGCTATTGAACAGATACAAAGTTTGGAGGTCTAGCCAATTTTTTAAAATGCATCTACATATTCAAACATTTTTCAATGCTTTTACAGAGGTCCCTTCAAATTCTACCTTCATCCTCAGTAAAGTAGAAATCCTTCTGAATGTTCTATACTAGGAGATTATTATTTTGATTTTTATTATCATATTAAAAACATGCTTGAAGTGAATTGTACCTTTTAGCCCCACCATGCGCGAATAGCCTCACTCTACTGTATTTCAGTATAGCATTGTTTAAATATTAAGACGCTTAATTTAAATAAGGCTTTTAATTTAATTTTTAATTATTAATTAATTAAATAATTAGGTGTTTCTTTATAAAATTAAATTAATTTGATTTAATTTAACTCAGTAGAAGAAAAGTTTCAATTGTTAACGTCAAAATTATCGACGCAGTAAGCGTCGATAATTCTTCATCATTTTTTATTTTTTTTTCATTGTTTCTATGAGTCAAATGACTTCTGGTTTAATATAAAAATTTAATCGCGTATGTAAACTATACATAATATTTTATACACTTAGAAATATCAGTTAACGTCAAAAAAAGCAACAACGTTTGCAAAAATGCCAAATTTCCATTATTAGGAAAAAGTGGCCCGCGAAATAAATCCGAACTTTTTCAATAATGGAAATTTTCTACTTTTTTATAGTAGAAAGAAAATTATACTAACTATCTACATTTGCAAACATTCAAAATTGAACAGATGTATCTATTTAATTTTAAAATTAGGTAGACTAATTTAATTAATTATTAAAAAACGACAAGGTGATAACAATTTTAGTTTCTGAAGCAACTTCACACTGCGAACGGAAAATTATTAATTGGGAAGAAACTTCAGACTGCGAATGGAAAATTATCAATTGTGAAGCAACTTCACATTGCGAATGGAAACCGATCAAGATTATTATATGTAATATTATTATTTATTATTCAAGATCTAAGAAATTAATTTGCAAAACAAGAACATGATGATCTAATCTTTCAAAATTCGGAATTAATGTGAATAATTAATTAACGTAATTTGGTTGAAGGATGACGTTTGTGACACAATCAGCTGAAATATCAAATTACATTATACGGATCAGTTACGATTATGTTGCGACACACTATGACTATTATATCGTATCTAAGGTTACAGTCACTGCGCCATACAGGAGCAACATCTGTGGAGCATATAAAAATAAATTAATCTGTGTGAGAAATTATTATTCTATTAGAGCAAAATAATTCTCCTTTGATCTATTGTCTAATTATTTAAAACTTCAACGATTAATTCGAGTAAATAATTATTAATTCTAATTTGATGTGAAATTATGATTCCAAAAATTCAAAGCTTCGAGTAACCCTTTGGTAATTAAAATGACTCGACGTTTATCGACCTCCAGCATTTTTATTTTGGAGCCACATTGAAACACGAATCGAGGGAATATTTCTCTAAATTTTTCACTCGACTTCCTATTTGAATGTTGCGTGGGTGTGTCAATGGGAAAATTATTTTTCCGCGTGTCTACCCACCGAGGCCGTACATTTGAACCAGGGGCGATAAAATTTTAAATATATGGTGACACCTTCGCGGCTGCGAAGTGGCTTTAAATTTCCGTTATACGAGTAGCTCGCTTGGATATTTCAAGTTATGGACTTCTTCCCGGTCCCCCTTGGCCACCACTTTTAACCCCTCGCCATCGTCCCTTCTTCTAGCACTTTTAATACCATCCACGCCCGAACCAAGATGCTATCGATTCGAATTTTCTCATGCCAGCAGCCAGACATATTAAAACAAAAAATATTTTTTAAAGCTTACGTCAAGTTTATGCAAAAAAATTTTTTCTAGTAGAAATGAGAACAATTTGTATGGAATAATAAAGAAGCCCGGCAGAATGAAAAGAATTTTATGTCTTTAATTTTAGAAATGAAAGTGGTGTTAGTTATTTAGTTAGACTTTATTTAACCAAGCAAACGTGGTGTAGTACTAAAAGCACGAAAGGAGGCTTGTGGCAATGTGGCGTGTCAGTATCACACAAATTGGTTTAGTGCGCCGGATATCATTTTTAATTAATCTGGAACTAAATATAACGGTTCAGTGATCTGGAAAATTCAACTAGACCGCCGTTCCAAGACGCAAACTCCGTATATATGTGCATACGTTTAACGACGTAAACCATTGTTCATTCTCAGCTCCTTGGTTCACGCATTATTATATCCTTTGACCTCATGATGATTAGTGAGTCTCGCTTGCTGCAAATTCAAATTGATATTATCAAAATATATATAAAACTTTTAAAAATACATGTGTATATATTTTAATACATGTGACTATATAGTTTTTGGTATTGTCTTTCGAACCGAGGGGACAGCGGAAAATGGTCAATTGTTCTGTTATATTCAAAGATAGAAGTTTTAAAATTTCGAAAGCCGAAATTTTGCAAATAATTCACGGTTGAACAAAAAAAAACTGCTCGTCTATTATATTACTCGAGTCACTTTTATTTCTGACGTACAATAAAATTCACGAATGAAAAGCTTTGTTTAAAACTGATAGAAATGGTGGGTCTGCGAACCGTTGTGCTGTGACCTCGTCATTTTGTTGTCTGGAAATTGTAATTTCAATTTCACATAGGTGCAAGCTTATTTAGATTCAGGATATTTTATTTAAAAATTACCGAAATTAGTTTGAAGATATTTTTAAGAATTAATGCAGTAATTTCCATAATGATTGTGGTCAAACAAAAGGCTTTTATTTTTCCCTCTTTTCTCAGGGAAAAAGGCAAAAAAGGAAAATCGACTTTCTACAGGTGAAATTTATAGCACGGGGAAAAAACCGAATTCCTGCGGCAGTGGTCAGCAGCAGGCGACCATTCACGGAAAATATATTAAAGCCCAACACCCAATTTCAAGTGCGGATCCACACCTATAGCGTCTTTCAATCATGGCTTCTTTAAACGTTATTATATTTATTTATCTTAATAAAATATATTTAAAGGGTAATATAAATTATAAAAAATGTTAAGGAAATTATTCTGGGACTTGGATAATAGAAGTTTTGTCGAAATTGGATGAATAAATAAAACGATAATAATGAATGAATAAACAGAACGATAATCGTAAATAATAATTTAAATAAACAATTTTTTAAATTTCAATGTAAATAAAGGTTTTTGGTAGTGAAAAAATTCAGGTAAGGTGCAATTTGCCAAAGGTGTCACGCTCGGGTCGAGTGCGTGCCACGGGCAAAAAAAGATGAGCACGAACAAGCTATAAATATCGAAAAAGCCACGAAAAGCCGTGTCCGTGGCACGCGTTTCCTTTTAATGGTTCTGGCAAGCTTGCAACGTAGGCGGAGAAAGACCACATGGTGCATTATACTCTCTCATTGAGCTCCCTCTCTTCTTTCACCTGTCGTCCGAATAATCCTCAACAGCATAAGCCCATTAATAATGGCCATAAATATTCATCCGTTCTCGTGATTTACGGATTCATGGAGGAGTGAAAAAGGGGAAAAAAAGTTGTTGGAAAAATTTCCGGGTATTACTTTTTACGATAAGTTTTACCCAACTACGTAACTAGAAAACTAGAAACTTTGGCCTTTGTCGATAACTGTATCGAAAGTATATAACTATATATAGGACAAGTACAAGATGTTATGTGCCATCTAAGTTTTCCTTCTAATAACTTCATCTTTTCCTCGTAATAGATCATTACCTGCAAGGCTTTAAATTTTAAAGTTTACCAGCTGATGATAGAGCAAAATCAGAAACTAGGTCACCGTAATTGGCAATATTTTATGCACAAAAGTCTTTGAATAACCTTTTGAAACTGCTTCCTTTTTCAAAAATATTTAACAGCAAATTTTCTTTTATGAAATTTTCATATATATTCGTGTACAATAAATTTCAATTTGCATCTTATGCGAAGTGAGAAAACTGTAGCGCGATATTGCTTGTATAAAAGTTGGCAGAGCACTGAGTATTATCGTGGCTTCTCTGTCTGGTAAGATGTAAAAAGGAAAAAATTTCTTTGAGATTAAGGCGCAATACCTCGATGAGAATAGGGGTTGAAGGAATAGGGTACGAGTGTTACATCTCGCCTTCTCGGTCGCAAGAGAGTGCCTTCATTATTTCACTTAATGGCACGTTTAATATCAACCGGTCGCATCGTCGCACCGCTCACGAATGGCTGCTATTTGTATGACTAAATTGGTTGGGCGTTGCGAAGGCGGCGAGCCGCTCACACCATCACGTTGGAAAGCGAGAAATTCAGCAGGGGTCCATCGTTTCATTACAACCTCAATTTAAATCCGCAATGGATCTCTTCTTAATATACGCATAAAAAAATCCTCCAACCGGTAAATTAATTTGTCAAAAAGTTATGTCCAACTTCTTTCGTTTCTATCTTCATTCATTATTTAACTTTATTACTCATTTTTGCGCACAAATTTAGATTAAATACTACCATTGTTTTCAGTTCAAAGGGAGATGTAAAACGGATTTGGATGGTTCGAATTTTGTGTTTAAATCCTGTCGACCGTTTTTATTTATTCGCTTTAGAGACTCGTCCGACTAACGAAATTGTTAACAAGGGTGAAGAAGCAAAGAGACATTGCGAGAAATGTGTGGCAGAATTTATTCATGCAATTCGATAAATGGATGCCATGAATGAATCTAGCTATCTACCACCTTGCCCACATGGAGAAAAGTGCTCCTACTACATCCCATTGCGCAAATACGCCGTTTGGATTCCACCCGCAACGCGAGATGTATTTTATGGACCACTAGGTCTAGACTGGTCAGAAAATTCTGTCTACGGAACCCACTGTAGAATACTGGACATCCTTTTCGCTGATCGTTAATTGCTTCATTTGTGAGATATTCTCAGCCAAAATGGAAGAAAATGTAGTTATGGGTGAAATCAAAAAGGAAGGTTCAAATCAAAAAGTTCTATTCTGATTTGGTCCGCTCCAAATTTGGATTGTTTGATATAATTATATTTGAAAATCAGAAAGTTGGAATTTTTCGATTGTATACTTAAAAGAAACAAAATCTTTTCGATCCATACAGAAACTTTTTTTCTCTTCATATTAATCACAATAGGTGTGAAAATAATAATAAGCGAGGTGAAGAAGAGCGCTCTTATTTTATATTTAACATTTTTTAAAAAATAATTACAAACTCTTGATTTCAACAATTTACAATACCCTTTTAGTTTAAATAACAATTAGATCTTCTTTTAGAGGCTTATATAATGTTCTATCATAAAAACATTGTAATTAAAATGAAATATTGCTTTAAGATTATTATAATTATTTTTTTTAAAGAGTACAAATATTGACATTAATCGTCGATATTTCTTTTTTGAAACTAATTTCACTGATTGAAAATACCTATTGTGTTACCGGATGACAAAGTTAACGACGAGAAATTTCATTATTCCAAAGTATAACTTTACTCTGGAATAACCTTAGTCAAGTGTTTTAGAGGTAAGAAGTGCGTGCTTATTAATATATATTTATTTCATACAATCACTTCCAAAATGTGTTTCATTTAATTATAAACCTGTGTGACCAAATGACACCGAATTGATGTATGGGCACTTTAGAGTTTTCAAATTCGTTATTTTTCTCAAATAACGACACCTTGTGACTACTTATCTATAATAATTGAATATTGATATTGTTGATATTGATATTGTTTAGATAAACAGATAAAGAGTCTCCATTTAGATAAACAGCTGCCATTTTATCATTGTTTAATACTGATATTGTTTATAAATTTAAAGGGAAAAATTAAACTTCTTCATCATAAAATGAATGAAAAACATGCTTAATAAAACACTATAAATAAAATAATTATTTCTTCATATATTAGCGAATAATATTCCAGGAAAATGATATTGTCCACTTTTTGATTTTCACCTTTATACAAAACTCAACTTCTTTTCAATTTTAAGCCTATGAAGCCTATGAACTGTATTTACAGGACTGCCAGCGCCTTACTTTTTTCACTTTTGCTCACCTTCCAATTTAAAAAAATTTTAATCACTTTTCTCATTTTTTTTGCCGAAAATAAAAATTAAAAAAAAATACTTCGAATGGAAATTTGTTATACAGACAAAATGGCGGCGGTTTATTTAAAAATTTTATAAATGTGTTTTCTCAAAAACCCTAGTTTTTAAAATTTTTATTCTTTTTTAGGGATAGCTGATAATATGTACTACATGTCCTTTAAGTTTCGTTCCTGGTAAACTACTGTCTTACATTGAAAAAATTAGTGATTTTTTTTTTTAAATCACTAGCAAAAAGGGAAAAATTTTGAGAGAAGAAAATTGTTTGGTCCATATTTTCACAAAAAAAGTATTTTGTACTCTTTCGTTATTTGGCACCGCACCAACTTATTTCCATTTACTTCATAAATCATATAGTGTCTTCATCTTCACCCCTTGTCCTCTCATGATGTCTTCATCTCATTAATTATTTTATACTAGCAACTTTATATGCGCGCTGAAGCGCGCGTGAAACGTTGCTCTAGCAACTGAAAAAAGGTAGTAAAAGAAAATACTGAAATATATTTCAAGTGAATGCAAAAAATACTATAAG
>JBAGKK010000297.1:230319-244863 GCA_037177015.1 Euceroptres primus | reverse complement strand
ATATTTAATAACAAGGAAAGAGGTGACTTGTGTCGTACAGACAAATATATACTACATAATATTTAGAATTAAGACAGAAGACAGGTCGAAGAAATTTTATGGTTGTTTTGGAAACTCCAAAAATCAACTAAATTGAGAAATTCTTTAGAATCCCTTTAAATCACCATAAAATCCTGATAATTATTTTTCGTTTTTCCCAGTTACTAGACACCCTGTGACACAAAAAATACTAAAGTTCATTTTGCAGAAAAGGAGAAAAAATAAATCCAGGTTCATTTAATATTATACAAAGGCTCGTCCTAGTTCGTTTGCTCACACGTCTTTTCGAGTTATTTTACTTTTTCATTGGACTCCCAACGAGTGAACATTCTGCGAATGAACATTTCCTATTTTGGAATTCGAAAGGTCGATTATGGGGGCGTGTAACGTTGGCGATTCGTTTAAATCCACGTAGACAAGGTCCCTTGTGTGCAGGTGTGTCATAGGTATGAGAATATTGGGTAGTGGATGTATATATGCATAAGAGACGGCATATAATTCAGTTTTACCCTGAAACGACTCATTTATATGCGTTCGTTTGATTGAATCTCTCCCGCATGAGTCTGTCTCTTTCTCCATTCGCCCCTCCAACTCGCTCTGGTCTCTTCTTTTGCGCACGGGCCACCACCCTATTCAGTCAACCCCAACGCGGTTAGCTGTTTCAATTTCCACTCGCTGCACAAAACTGAAAGGAGTCCCTGCCGTGTCGTCTGGTGCCCCTCTCTTTTTCTAATTTTATCTGTACCTCCCTCTAGTTTTCAACCAGCCCTTCTTTCGTTGATATCGCTCTCGATGAATGCGCCTCGTCCCACGTCACAGATATCTCTGTCATTTATAATATACTTTGATGACGATCTTTGAATCTTCGGTTACGCTGCGTCACGCCGGAAAAATAGTAAAAAGAGAGGTCGGTCCATTCAAAGGGACATCGCGTTTATGTGATAAGGACATAATAATAATCGATACTGGTATAGAGATATTACGAGTAGAGTGATGATGCAATTTTTTTCATTGGGAATTATGTATTGATCAATTCTTCAGCACTGCTGAGTGCTAAAGCTGAAGCTTGTAGAGGTTTTATTTTTAAATGGTTAACGACTCGATTTATTTATTTATTTCTATTATCAGACCTGCCAGCAAAGATCAATATTTAACAAAGTAATTATTTTTTTATGTAGCCAAAAGTGACCAAAAAGTAACAAAAAAATTTTCGTTTATAGTCCTATTTTCTTAAGGCAAATCAAATATTATGCCCTTTTATCAAAATCGTCCAAAGGCTTCCTGATTCCTTCAAAGTCTTTAAAATCCTAAGTCCTTCTGAAATCTTCCAAGATGTATTAAACACTTACAGAAATATCCAAAATTTTTCAGAGTCTATAGAATTTTGCAAAAATTCTGACAACAGTCTAAAAGAATTCTTCAAAACTATGGAAGTCTTTTGCAGATTTTGGAATAATTTTAGAATGATTCTATAGGATTCCGGAATCCTGTAGAATTTTCAAATTCAGAAAATTCTTAAGGATTCTAAATGATTCTATAGAATTCCAGAATTCTGTAGATTTCTAAAGTTCAGAAAATTTTTGAGGATTCTAGAAGATTCTCGAACAGTCTAACATGTTTTGTAGAATATTAAAGAATTTTAGGATATTTTTTAATAGGAGAACCCAACAAACTGTAAAAGATTATGGAAAAATCCAGAAGAAAAAGAAGATTGCAGAGATTCTAGCGCAGTCTCGAATATTTTGGGGAATTTTTAGAGATTTCAAATAAATTTTGAAGATTTATCTGAAATTTATAAGATAATTTATAAGATAGAAAAATTGGAGAAAATTTCGGGAGTCTTTGTATATTTTAAAGAATTCTAAAAGATTCTGGAGAATTCTAAAAACCTCTAGAAGATTCTGGAAGGTTATGGAAAATAAAATAATAAAAACATTTTTATAAAAAATTTTTTAGAGATCAAGTTTTCTTTTTCGACAAATTCTTTTTGCTCCTTCTGTGACGATTGACTCTACTTCATCTATCTTTGATTTCGCAAGTTGGGCTTTTATCTTTCGCAAGATTTATTTAAGTTTTATCTTTCTCATTGGCATTTTGATTAATTTTTGACGCCTTTTATTTGCCGTCTTAGCTCTTTTTCTTTTCTTAATTTTGCCTCTTCTTTTAAAAATTCTGTTAGTGAATTCGATTTTTTCCTTTTACCTTTGGTGAATTTGCTGTGTGTTTTCCTACTAAAAACATAATTATATAATCTAAAAAAAAGGTTAAAATTTATAAATAAACAACATTACCACGAAGCGCAGTTTCCACGAAAAATGTAATAAGTTTATACTTTTAGTTTAATTAAATAAATAAGCATAATTTATACTGATAAACGTTTATATTTTTAGTGACGTTAAGCATAAATAAACAGCGAGCATTAGGAATATCACAGAATCGTATCAAGTCGTAAAATTGGTTCTGCAATTACATTTTTTTGCATTAAAAAATTATATTATTGGTTTATTTCGACTCTTTTATAACTAAAACAGAATTATTTATGTAAAAGACTTTCTTTTCATTACTTTTTTGAAAAGTTTTGTCGATAGGGTTCCATTTATTATTAGCTCAGTCCTGATAAGCCAAAAGTAAGGTTACGTCGATAGAAAACAACACAAAAAGTGTTCCTAAGGTTTTAAAGTAGAATGAATTGTAAAATCCTTTGACAAATCATTTTCTCCCATTCTAATCTACAATTAGAACAATTAGAATTCTTACCTTTATTCATTAACTTTTGTTAAGAAATATAAAAGTTATTGCAAGTTACATCGGTGGATAGTAATAAAAATACGCAAGATATTCTTGGACTTTTTTTTTATTTGCGAAAGAAGTTTTCAATGTTTACACTTAAAACTTTAAGAGTGAGTAGTGAGATGATTTTTCTTCAATTCTACGCCAAAACATGACACAAAAATGTATTCCTGCTTGTTAAACGACAGCTGTTTATGTATCTACTTAACCTCAAAAATATTGTCGAAGACACTCATATTTGCGTGCATATATAGTGTATATTGCATTAAAATAAAAATATCAATGATTAAAATTGAACTTTTTGAGTCTAACTTTAAGATCCTTGGGCATAAATTTTAAAGTAGTTCATTATTTATTTCCTACGTGACTCTAAAATATGCCTCAGGCACGTGTGGACATCTCTTAAAGCCATTTTTTGGGTACATAATATTTTTCTACTCTGACTTATAATAATATAATGTAATTTTTACTGCAGAACTTAATATAAGGTACTAAAATGATGATCTGTACCAAATTTTACAATAATAAAACCAGTAATTTTAATAATATAATCCATGGACACCAAAGTTCCCTGTCTGTGGAAAATTACCCATATAATTGGGAATATAATTAGGGGATATAATACGGGAATTACCCATTACCCTAGAAATATAATAAGGGACCCATTACTCTAGGAGAAAAAATAGCTTTTGATAAAGAATTTATTCTCTGGAATAATTGAGAAAAAATCACTTATGCAGATTAGCATGAGAAGCTTCTTAAAATTTGGTTCGTGTTGGCGCTATTTTTAGAACAGTTATTACCAAATTAGTAGATCCGTTTCAATTAATATTATTTGCACGGTCGTCTCTTCGCTTCGTCCAATTAAAATTTCCAAGTGAAATTCTCGTCTACTTCACTTTAATAGAATAGTCAGACTTATTACTTATTAAGCATACGATGTATCACAGTATGCTTAATATATCAAGTGTTGAATCGGTAGATATCATTTAGTCATGGTTAAAATAATTTATGCTTCCAGACATTTTCCTCCTCAGGTGCTTCATTGAGTGTTTTAGTAAGTAATTTAAAACTGATGAAAAAAAATAAAACGTAGAAAAAGGTTGCTACATCTCTATACGTAAGGGAAAAAGCGTAAAAGAGAGCCTTAAAATGTCATGTGCCACGTCTATTCATAAAAGGAAGCTCAGAGATTTACAAAATCGCACAGGGAGGTATATGTATAGAATCTTATGAGAAGGTGGATATTTTTCGCTTCTGATAAGTCACGTCGCGATCGTTGAGGCATACATGCTCGCGTATAATACCTTGTAAACTTTTCTCGTGTAGTGATATAGTCCAGGCTATATAAGGCCGGTAGTGATGGAGCTTAAACATCGGATGCAACATAACCGCACGTCGTAACGATAAAGCACCTAGTGTTAGTAGTTATGCCTGTTTCTTAAAGGAGCAAGTACATTTTACCATCTAGGTAAAATGTACATATCTAAGACTTTCCTGCCCTCGGGAACCATCACAAATCAAACGAAATTGAGTGTCGGCACGTGAAAATGTGCTGGCAAAAGTTCCATTCGCCCCGTCCGACAGTTTGTTGAAAGGAGGGCAAAAAAGAGATGGAAAATGTGTGTATGCGGCAAAGAAAGAAAAAGGCGAGAGGGTAGTAACGACCAGCACGAGAAGGTTAGAATGAAGATCTCAACAAATGCCCAGATTTGGTTCCCTTGGATGATGGATGCGCGTGGAACGCGAAAGGGATGGTGAAACTTGTGAGTAAAAGGGATGAAAGAAGAGGTCGAGGAGGAAGACTAAAAAAGAGAGACAGAAAGAGTAACTGTCGTCGGAGAAGACGACTCCTGCTCTTGCGTCATTGTAAGGAACCTTCTCCAAGACGAATACAATTTTTCATGGACCGCGTAAGCCGGAAGCCTTCCGGAAACCGGAAGCTGGCTGCTGAAAACTGGAAGACACATACAAAGCGTTTATTGCTCCATGCGGCAAAACTACGAGTTTGCAGTACTTTAACTTACTTTCTCTGCTTTTGAGTAGTACAACTTTATACTCAAGTTGTACCTGATACATATATAATTTTAGAAATAAAGGAACCATAATAATAATTACGAAAGAATGAAAAATTTCTCTTTTAACGTCAGGGAAACACATAGGTTTAAAAAATAATAAGGAAAAACCTTAAAAATACGACTTCTTCCAGACTAATAGTTTATTCCATGAATTTAGAAAATTATCGATAACGTTTCGAAAACCAGCTGGTTTTCCTCGTCAGATGTTATGAAAAAGTTTTCGTGTAACCAAATTTGATCTATATTATCAAATTTTATATCCCATATTTGGTATAGTGGACACTAAAAGGGTTGAAAATGAGATTTCGTAGAAGTGCTTTTAGCAAAATATGATTTTTTAAGAATTTTTTATACAAAAAACCCATTTTCGACAAAAATGCTAGTTATCTAGTTCTGAACTGCCACCCGTCAATTATAAGTCCGTCGAATGCAATTTTTGAAATATGATCGCTAATTCCATTATGACGAACATAATACAAGTATGTTTTGGTTTTATATTCGGTAGACTTATTATTAAAATAATTAATGTATCCATCTGTAATTTTTGTAAATGATAAAAGGCATAACGGAGCGTTAGGTGAAAATTTTATTTTGTAAAATAAGATCAATTTAATCATTTGAAATTATTTTAAAATGGCTTTAGAACCATCATTCGCACAACATGAATTCATAATGTATTACATTCCCTGAATATAAAGATATAGAATGCAAATATAGGGCTGAAAATTTGGTAAATAATAAAAAACATATGTGGGCATCGATGTCTGGTGCATTTCAATTTCTATATTAAGCGGAAGGTTGTTTTTTAAAATTAAATTGTGTTCACCTTGCAACATCAAGTGGTGGATGGCGTGATTACACGTGATAACCTGAGATGTTTTCGTTTATTACTAATTTCTGGTGCATTTGCAGCCAACCAGAGAAGATAACATCGATGTTATCATAAATGAGGCTAATAAAATTATGCGCGAAATCGTATTTATCATTAAAACGAAAGAATAAAATCGCTGAGTATAATCGAGGTGATTGATCTATATTATCAAACGCAAAGAATCGAGATGAACATGTTGTTGTTAAAAAATTAAATTCCTTATTTAGTATTGGTGAGTGAATTCCTTAAACTTAGAAAAAATCATGTAAAGTCTTGTAAAAAATTGAGTGTGATACTGTTAATTAGTTTTTTGCTATTATAACTATTAATTACACTGTAATAAATATCAACATTTTTGCAAATAAATGAAATTTGTGAAGGCGGAGCAAACATGCCCCGTCCTCATCCTAGAAAAAATAATTTATCAATAATTTTATATCAATAATTTAATTAATTATTATCAATAATTTTCTAAATTCATGGAATAAACTATTAGTCTGGAAGAAGTCATATTTTTAAGGTTTTTTCTTATTATTTTTTAAACATAATAATAATACATTAAGTAAAAAAAAGAGAGAAATAAGAAAAAACTGTTGAAAAATTGCGTTTTACTCTTCGATTATTCCATGATCTTAAAAAATGCAAAGAAGTAGGGCGAAAAAAATTGCCATCTTCGAATTATTCCTAAATCAGAAACCCATTTGACTCTAAAACACAGGATGGCGGTTCCACTGAATTATTCAGTATTTAAATTATGTCCATTTTCTTACGCCAAAAATCTTTGGATTTTTTAAAATAATTGAGGATCATTTCATTCCTCGCTCTTCAATAAAACCAGTCAGCCGAAGATAATGTGAGAAAGACTCCAGCATTCTCCTAAATCTAAGTGTTTTCTGTGTAGCTTTTGGATTAGGGAAGGAGGCCAGAGAAAAAACTAAGGATAAAATTTGTTGCAGGTATTATTTTAGAGGGATATATTTTTATTCAGACAACATCATGTTTTTCAAAATACACGTGTTATCATAGGGAAATACAAGGAAATTTCTCCGATATTTGGATAAAATTTATTGTGTGAAGTTAATTTTTGTTGCAGGGAATTTTTACCCCGGAGTCGAGGTAAAATTTCTCCTTTTTTTCTGTGGATTAATTTTTTCACGCTAAGGAATTTCGAATTACTTTTGAGACATTTTATATATAAACAGCTAAAAATATTAATTATATTAATTATAAAGAATTAGAAATACTCTGTGAGAAAAGATCCTCTTTCGCTTCGCTGGAAATCTAACCCAGGTCTCCCGCTTGCCACACAGTGGGGCAAAAAAAAAGTCCGTGGACCAATTGATTTTCAGAAGACAATTGTTATCCGAATTGAATGTTTTCTTTTTTACTGAAACCTAATAACATTCCGCGTCGAACTTCCATGGCGGATTTCTGGAAAAAATTTTAATTTTTTTTTTTATTTAATACCAAAAATAAAAAAAAATTCTTCTGATGTGTACCGGTTTTTAAAAAATACTGGGATTCATTCAAAAATACCTACCTATTAGTAGAAAACTACTAATTAATGGTAGAAAACTACTAATTCACATAGTAAGGTTTACTCAATAAATTAGTAACCCTTACTACGTGAATTAGTAGTTTTCTGCCATTAATTAGTAGTTTCCTACTAAAAATTAGTAGAAATGCTTACTAAAGTAATTGTTAAACGATTCGGCACTATTTCATTAGTAGAAAACTACTAATGCAGATTAAGAGAATAGAAAACATGAAGCAATTATCGAAAAAGACGTCCAATAGCAACGCAAATGTTTGAAAATTTATTGAATTTGTTATAACCAAATAAGTGAATTTCGTGGGGATTCCCAGACGGAAAATTTATGGATAATCTATCGATAATGGATTATCGATAGTCACTATGTAAAAAATTATGCATAATTTTGAAAAACTGAAGTTATCAAAATATTTGAAACAAATGACAACTAGATGTAGTTGTCAATTGTTTCAAATATTTTGATCACTTCAGTTTTCCAAAATTATGCATAACTTTTTATATAGTGACTATCAATAATCACTATCGATAGATTATCCATAAATTTTCTGCCTGGGTTGGCAGCGATTCGTTACTTGATTCGCACTACGTTTGAACAATTTATGGACAAAAAGAGTTTTTTAGTTGAATTAATGAATCTTCATAAATAATTTCTTATTTTATAAGCAAGTTTTATAAACAATTATCCATATCAGGAATAAATAAATAATTGACCGTTAGACCGACTATATTAGCAATAATTTGCTGTAATATTTATTGGAATAAATAAAGTTTTTTCTACGAAATCGATCATATGTTACCTGGAAATAAAATCTAGGTATCGTATTTGGTCATCTGATAAAACTGGATAATTGTTTAAACAATCTTAATTAACAAAAGCACTATTTTGCTATTTTTGGACGTAAAAACTTGGTTTGTTCAACGGAATCAACTGTAAATAACTAACTTCTAAATTTTTAAAGACATTTCGATGACAATAAATAATTTTTATTATAAACAACAATTGTTTGAACAAATTTTGATCATCTTATGTATTTATAAATAAAATTCCACTATTTTCACGGACTTAACAACAGCCAGTTATTTAGCAATGACTTCTTGCTATGAATTGCTAACATTTGATGATTGCTTAAAAAACTTAATTAACTAATGCATTACGGTAGATGTATCAGTAATCGTATCGGTCCCAGTATCGAGCAATTGGCACATAACCTAACGAAATAATTATAAAAAATCTTCAAAAAAGTAATTGTTAACAAAAAATAACGAGATTTATCATTATTTATTACCAAAATCAATAACAATCAAGTATAAATGCTTAAAAAATAAGATTGACGGTGAAATGATTACTGGGACTAAGGTTACCATTACTGGAACATTACCTTTATTTGGCTATTTTTCAGCATTTAAACTTCGTTCTTTTAGCGTAATAAACTGTTAATAAAAAAATTTTAAACTTTTTTTAGATACTTCGATAACGATCCTCTATTTTTATTGTTATTAACAATTTTATAAACAAATTTTTCTCAGATAATGTATTTGTAAACTAAAAATTGCGTTTTTCTTGCGGAATATGCTTAAAATAACTTAGCAAATATTCCTTGCTATCAGTTTATAACAATTGATGATTTGTTAAAGAAAGTTAATTAGCACTCTATTTTCTTTTTCTGTTTACGGAATAGTTCGTTTTATTTTGCAATGTGTCTTGCGTACAATGTGTCTGCCCAGTAGTACTAACTCCGATCATTTTATCACAGAAGGTTATTTTTAAAATATTTTTTTAAAGTATCTAAAAAAAGTTTAAAAATTTGTTATTAATAGTTGATTATGCTAAAAGAACAAAGTTTTAATGCTGAAAAATAGCCAAATAATGCATTTGTTAATTCAGTTTGTTTAAACAATTATCAAATGTTAGCAATTCATAGCAGGAAGTCATTGCTAAAAAACTGGCTGATGTTAAGTCCGTGGAAAAAGTAGGATTTTATCTATAAATACATAACATGATAAAAATTTGTTTAAACAATTGTTGTTTACAATAAAAATGATTTATTGTTATCGAAATGTCCTTAAAAATTTTCAAGTTAGTTATTTACCGTTGATTGCGTCGAAAAAACCAAGTTCATACGTCCAAAAATAACCAAATAGTGCATTTGTTAATTAAGATTGTTTAAAAAATTATCCATTTTTATTGGATGACCAAATATATTTAGGTTTCATTTCCAGGTAATATGATTGATTTCGTAGAAAAAACTTAATTTTTTTCATCATAAATACCTGATATGGGTAATTGTTTATAAAACTTGCTTATAAAATAAGAAATTATTCATGAACATTCATTAATTCAACTAAAAAACTCTCTTTGTCCATAAATTGAACCAATTTAGTGCGAATCAAGTGACGAATCGCTGCCAATCCTCAAGAAACCATTTTCATTCATTTATTTGCTTATAATAAATTCAATACATTTTTAAACATTTGCGTTGCTACTGGACGTCTTTTTTGGATAGTTGCTTCATTTTTTCTAGGTATTTTTTAATGAATCCAAGTATTTTTTAAAAACTGGTACAATTCAAAAGTCAATTTTTTTTCATTTTTTTCGAGTTTTTTTCCGGTCAGTTGGAGGTAATAATTAAGCACACATCAGATTACTTGTGCAACGTTTCGTTAGCTTCGTTCGCTAACTTCATCAGGCTAAACATTTATAAACTTATAAAAAACTAAAGATCATATTTTACTTGTTTAAAAAGTGAAATGTTTATTACTGTTATTAATCGATAATATTTTTAATAGTGATGAATAAAAAATTGTTAGCCTGATGAGGTTAGCGAACCAAGTTAACGAAACGTTGTACAAGTAATCTGATGTGTGCCTAATTAATACCTCCAACTGGCCGGAAAAAAACTCCACGACAATTTATAAATGGAGGGTAGGGTGGATCGAAAAATACAAAATTTGGAAATTGAAAACGCCTTAGCACTGAGAATAATCCCAATTTTCATCAACTTTGCTGAATTTTTTATTTGACTTAATATAGGAGAAAATCTAATTCTTATGGACTCCTTAAAATAAAAAAAATTCTAGAAGCTCTGCAAATTATAATAAAATTTCTTTGAGCAACCAGAAATTTTCTGGCACTAAAAATCTACTTGTAAAAAAATTGGGAGACTCAACAAATTTTATTCTAATTTGCAGAACTTCTAGAACTTTTTTTCATGTTAAGGTGTCCATAAGAATGAAATTTTCTCCTACATAAAGCCAAATTAGAAACCAATTAGAAACCAATCTAATCGTCTAATTTCGTCAGACAAATTTATAAAAATTGCGAATATGAAGCGGATTTCGGAAAAAAGTACCATTAGCGATTTTTTCAAAAATCTAAAAATAACGACTGTTTAAAATTTATTTCGGCTGCACCCAACCTCAGAATATTAATCGATTAATTTTAAATTTTGCAAAAGTAATGAGGGATCTAAGAGGAAACTTTTCAGTGCTAAGGCGACTTCAATTTCCAAAATTTGTCTTTTTCGATCCACCCTAATGGAGGGTGATCCAACGGAATTTAATATTTTTTCATTTTTGTTATTAAATAAAAAATGACACAAAAAAATTTTTCGAAAATCGGCCAGCACAGTTTGATGCGGAATCTTATTAGGTTTCATTAAAAAAAAAAAACGTTCAATTCGGATAACAATTGTCTTCTGAAAATCACTTTGTCCACGGACGTTTTTTTTCCCCCCCACTGTGTGCCGGTCGGTTGCTCTGACCACTAAACTACTAGAAAGATCGAGATTTCTGGATGTTCTTCTATTCGAAGTTTCAAATTTTAAAGAGTTCTAAATGATAATTTATCTTTATATGTAATTATAAATAATTTGTCCTTATGAGAAATGTTTCTTGGAGTTTATCAAGTTTAAAAAAGAAAATATAATTTTGAGAATGCCCGACTCAAAGTTCAGTGAGGAATGATAAGTTAACATGATTTATTCTTTCGTCGTGAAATGAAATTGAATAAAAGAAGTTAGAGAACGATCGGTCAGGGAGAAGGAAACGTTTCTTTCATTGTGAAAAGCGCATCGAGAGTCCTTGAAGAAGTTATATAAAGTCTAAATAGCAAAATGTCATTGGTCGAAGTGGGCAGAGAAAAGCGTACGTATTACGTCAAAGGCTACATTGTAGGGAGCGGAAGTGAGGCGATGCTTATTCAGTCGGAAGTTGCAGCGGAGCCTGCCCCACTGGACTTCACTTTGGAGAGGAACTCAATGTGCAATGTAGGCACACACATATGAGAGGAGAGACGCGGAAGAAACCTATCGGCCGGAAGGCCGGTTTAGATATATACACTTTCTATATAGCTTTATCTACCAGACATTCACTCGCTATCGATGTAGATATCAACAAAGAAAACCCACCAAAAAATTCACTTAATTTGCCCATTTTTACAATTCATTTTCGATCAAAGAAATTGGGTTAAGGGTGTACAGGAGTAGAATTTTCGATTTTCAAAATTTTATTTTATTGTTCTACAATTATGTAAAAGTATTTTAAGCCATATCCCATTCCAAAAGTGTGAAAATTGCAAAAGATACAGCCTAAATCGTGAACGAGTGTCAATGGCGTACAAGCGGGAGCTCCAAATTTTAAACCGCTTTTTCTCCTACACTCGAATCCCGGTTTAAGATATTTCGGTTTAAGATATTCCCAGAATTTTTTTCGGTGGCATTCAGTAAATGCGCGGGTCCGAGGGTAGAGAGGGAGTGGAGAGGGAGGCACGGTCGTCGAATAGTAGTCAAACAGTACCGCAGCAACAGAGCGAGCAAAATCAATTCGCTTTTTCCATTTATTTTTGAAAACACGTTGAAATTTTTTTTTCATTAATTTTGCATCGTCATTTAAGAATCTTCAAACCTTATGGTAAAATATTTACATGAGTACATAATTCATTTTATTCCTACATAATTCATATTATTCCAACTGAAAGTAGTTCGTACGGCCCTGACTGATCCCGATTTAAGACAGGCAATGCCCAAAACCCATCTTAAACCGGGATTCGAGTGTACTTCGATTTTTTGGAGCGGCAGCCACGATAACTAATGAACGGAGGCTTATAAATGATTCAACCTTGGAAGGATTTATTACATTTATTGAGATAAATTTGATCTATCACTTAACTTTTTCCAACCATTTGACAACCCAGATGGCCACCAGCGAGAGGAAAATGAAAAAATGGAAAATTTTAAAAATACCATAAGTCTGCCATTTTTTAATTTTTTTAAACTTCTAATACTTGTTTTTATTGTTTATAAGTTGAACAAATATATTCCCAAACTGTTCATTATTCCGTTTTTTAGTTCAATGTCAATCCACTCATAAATTTTTTCTTTTATTTTGTGGAACCTATTCCTGTATCTCCTTAATTAAAGTAAAAAAAAAATAAGAAAATAAAACAGTCCAATACGCTTGGGTTTAAAAACTAACTCCAAGGTAATAAACAAGAATTTAATAATGTGAGGTGGGGGTCTCATTTAGTCGGAATTCCTGTACGAATAGACAGGATCGGAATATTTCGTAGGCTAATTGTATGAAATTTTAAGTAAGATTAGACGCTTCCTTTAAAAAATATATTTTATGTAATTATGTGGGCAGGAGAAAATATTTTCTTATTCAAATTTTATTAACCTTTATTAAAAAGTTGCGTAAAAGTACATCCTCTAACAAAGAAGAAGCACCGAGGAATATTCATTTATAAAAAAAATTTTTAAACAGTTGGTTGAAATTGACTATCATAAAATGAAAATAGTTGACTTTATATTCAAAGTGAAAATGTCGCAACTGCATAATATTATCAAATTAGTTAATTAATTCAATCTAATGTCAATGAAAACCGTGGTACGGATTATAAAGGAGCTGATTCGGAATACTGGTCTGCAGCGTGGCGAGGCGTGATTAATTTCAAAATCCGAATGACCCTATTCAGAGCGATGCTTTGTTATGCTAATCGAATTTATGATTGTCATACGGTGCGGTCGGATTCTGACTTCTGCCAGGAGCAGTCTCCGTATTTTCTGAATTTACCACTCGCAATGTAATCAGGATAATGAGTACAGGACAGACACGATACATTATAAATACTATTTAAATTTACTTTTGACAGATAAATTGTAATTTGAATCCTAACATCTTGTCAAATATCCAAAATCAGTCGAAATTTAAGCGTGGAACTTCATAACAATAATTCTTTTTAAATAGGAATGTGTTGAGAAGAAAAGGTCATTAAAGTCCAGAAACTAATTTCGTTCAGGGAAGAAAAGTGCTCTTTGTGAGAAAAGGGTGACATACGGTCTTTTCTACAACTTTTTCCACTTGTTTTCATCCATTTAAAAAGAGACACTCTTTCTTTTACGAATTTCCGTAATTTTCTTTGCGGATTTTCGTGTTGGTTCGCGAGAGGAGCCTTTTATGCAAGTTTCCTAGAGTTTCGCAAAGTGAAGGACTGAACGAAAGGGTAAGTAATATCCATGTCCTCGAGGTTGCAGTTTACGATGAAACTTTCATACTTGGAGTTCTAGAAAACGGTTTTACTTACCTTCGTGTAGCTTTTCCAGAGTACCGGCGGCTGATGCTCCAACCGTGAGAACGAAGAGGCAGAACAGGATGAAGGTCCTCCTTGACGGCTTCCAATCTCTGACGTTATCCATTGCACTAACACTCACGAGCTGTAAACAAAAAAAGGAGTAAAAATTTTAGTTACGAACGCTAAAATTATTTATATAAAAATTGTCAATGTTGTGGTGAATAACACTGGTCAACGGCCATTTTGCTGCAGGGTGGACAGTAACTTTTGTAGGGTAATTTAGGCCCGTTGAATCCAAAAATGACTATTATTTTGCTCAATTAGCTATTGTTTACGAGATATCGCAAAAAACGGTTTTTCGCAATATGCAAAAATTCGAAAACTTATGTTTTTATTTCTCCTGAAAAACACCAAACATTGATTATTTACATAGTAGCTATAGGTCCCAATGAAACAGAAAAACTACATATTGTACATATTTATCATGATAATTTTCACAGAAATCATGTTTTTAACGAAAAAAAATTGAATTTTTAGCCCAAATTCACAAATATACAAAATTCATCTGTGCGTGCCCAAATTGGTAGTTACGGTCATTTTCACTTCTGGCAGATGTATGACTCATAGATAAGTACTGTGAACAAGA
>JBAGKK010000297.1:169568-179881 GCA_037177015.1 Euceroptres primus | reverse complement strand
TAATTATATATAATTATATATAACCAACTAAGGAATAAACAATCTAATAATTCAAAACATTTTACAGTTGTTCCATATATCTCTGGTATAACAAACAAACTTACTACAATTTCACGACACAATGACATTAAAGTTATTCTCAGGTCAATTAAATCTAACTCAAATTTGTTTTCATCTCCTAAAGGTAGATTAGACATTTTCCAAAAAAGGAATGTAGTTTATAAATTTAACTGTCTAAATTGTGATGTTTGTTATATTGGACACACAGGTAGACCTTTACATTACAGAGTTAAGGAACACACACGTCGTAATTTTAATGTTGATAATATGACTGCTCTTGAAAGACACAGAATTGAGACTGGACACGATTTTGATTTTGTACATCCTAAAATTTTAGCTGTGGAAAAAAATTTAAATAAACGCAAAACTATTGAATCCTATTTTATCAAAAAAGAAAAAAAGTCAGTTAATAACCTAAGATTTGAACATTCCAATTTACCTAATTTCTACAGCTCTTTATGTAACCTTTAAATTTCACTTTTTCTTAAATTTAATTTACTATAACAAAATTTTCTTTAATTGTATCATGTTTCAAATTAATGTCAATCCTTAGTAGTTTCAAGAACACACACCCACCGAGGATAGATGACTTTCGAACACTCGTTGAGTTTCTGAGGCTTAAGAGCACGTTTTATTTGGAGTCTGTTTTCCCTTTATAATTTTTTCTTTTAAATTAACTAAAATGTAAAAATTTTTTAAAATTATAATTCTGTTACACACGGGAATGACTCAACTCTAAATAATGTTTACGTACTTAATTTTTGGTAAGGTAACATTTTTTAAACCTATATACGTATTTTTCTTAATACAACCTCTAAATAATTTTATATCAGCAAACTGTTACTTTAATATATTTTTATTTTTCTTTCTTAATCGCACAGTTATTTTAATGTTAGCTTCCGCTAACATTAATATACAAGTCGAGCCGGACAATTTCATCATGTATTTAATTAAATATATGATAAATAGCTTTATTTATGAGTTGATATATTTTCCCAAGTACTATCATGGATTTCTCTTTAATAACAAATGGAAAAAAAATTGACGTCGCTCCTTTTCATCGTCCTCAACTAGTCTCTTCAGGTAAAACATTTTATTTATAACATTTTTTTAAATAAAAAAACTTATACTATTTTTTTTAAATAAAAAAACTTATACTATTTTTTTAAATAAAAAAACTTATACTATTTTTTTAAAATAAAAAAAACTTATACTATTTTTTTAAAATAAAAAAAACTTATACTATTTTTTTAAAATAAAAAAAAACTTATACTATTTTTTTAAAATAAAAAAAAGCTTATACTATTTTCTTAAAATAAAAAAAACTTATACACTATTTATCATACACACTAAAAAAAATCACGTTTCCTTAAAGATATATATTTTTTCGAACTTCTGTTTTTTACTCTAAAAATTTTGTATTCCATATCTCGATAATTTTTGTTATTTATATATAGCTCTATTTATTAACTTTTTAGTTAAGTTTTTTTTTAAACAAAAGTTTTTTTTACAATAAATTATTTGTAGATAGCTTGAAAAGGGACCATGTGGGGTCCGAAACGTTGCCGACTATGCATTTTTAAATCGTTGTTGTTTATTTGGACCTTTTAATACCGAAAACTTCTTACTACACTAACTAAAAGTCAAAATTAAAGAAAGAATGCACGCTGTACAATATACATTCAAAATGAGTAATTTCAAACATTGAAGGAACTTTTGCTTTAAAATCACCAACAGGGATTAACGGTCCCGACATGTTTTAATTAATTTCAGACCTGTAATTCCAACTTTTCTCAAACGTGAAATTTTGACAGAAAATTATATTACATTTCGAAAAGAAATAGCTTGTTCTCTAAACCATTAAATATTTTAATTATTTATAATCTAATGTATTGAAAGGTAAATTTACAAAAACAGAATTATTGAAGTTTTTTGTTTGTCAACCAAATAAACTTAGGTAGATACAATTTTTCATAGGTGGAAAGAATTTCATTCATTTCTATAATTGCTTTTCCTTACTTTTCGTATAATTTCTTCTAAAAAAAAATGTGCATGTGTGTTAACTACCGCCTCCTCTGACCTGCATAGTTTCATTTTCCGTTTCCGGGGTCAGGTTGGCCGCATCGTCGGTACACATGCCACGCGCCTAACCGCACATTAGTGCATGTTAGTGCTTGCATTCAAATATACCAATTCGTGCGCATGTGCAATTAAATGTGAAATTAATATCACCAACATACTTGCCTACATGTTATTCGCACAATGTAAACAGAACCTCGTTTCCTTTCTATTTTCATCTGTCCTCTTTCAGTATAGCACTCGCTGTGGACAAATCTCTCTAAACCATTTGGGTTATCGAACCCCTCGGTGCTGAAACCTTAAATCCCTCTCTAACTCGGTTTTCGAGTAATACGTTTGCCAGGACATACGTGACTCGACTGACCCCTTATCGAATTCTTCCTCAAACATATATTCCGAATTTGAAAAAATTTAATAACAAGATACTTTCCTTTTCATCAAGAAATAAAACCGAAGTAATCTGGGTTTCGATACCCACTTTTCGTTTAAAACCTTCAAAAATTTCGTTTTCGGTATTCGCGTTTCGGTTAAAACCCATAAAAATTTCGGTTTCATTTTCCGACTTTTGGTTAAAACCGATAAATATTTAGTTTTTTTCGGCTTTTAGCTGTTTTAACTATAAATGAGGAAAATAAGTTTTTGGGAGTTAACATTACACACTTTTTTAGTAAAGAAATAAAAGTACCACTAAAAAGTAAAAGTAAAAGTAAAGTAAAGTAAAAGTACTTTAAAAGTACCACTAATGTTCTCAAAAATGTAATCTGTCCTTAATTTATATTTTTTGATAATCTTTTTTAATAATAATAAATAGATGTTGGCAAAATTGGTTTTAGGGTCCAAAAATAAGAAAACTTATGTCATTGCATCAAACATTTCGGCCTTGAATGTGGGTCCTCATAAGTGACTTATTTCTGAAATTACATAAAAATCTTTTTGGATTGTAGAAAAAATATAATTTTGAAATTCATAAAAAATTTGGGCACAGATTACATATTAGTTATTTTCACTTCCAATATAGCCGACCGATCAGCTGTTTTTGACGTCGAATACTGGAGGGAAAACAAAGGCATGAATGCTTACATCAATGCATGGGACTAAATTTCATTTTTTTAATATCTTCGTAAAAAATAACATCTCACCATAAGTGTATTTAGAAATTAGTTCTTATTTTTTAAAAACTATTTAATGAAATAATAAATCTAATATTTTTTTAATATCGATTTTAATACTTTATTACACAGTTCTTGAAAAATAAAAACTAATTTTCCAGAATACCTATGGTGAGAAATTATTTGTTATGAAGATATTAAAAAAGTAGAATTTAGTCCCATGCATTGATGCAGGCATTCATGCCTTTGTTTTCCCTCCATTATTCGACGTCAAATAATTGATGACGTCACAAGTGAAAATACCTAATAATAATCTTGATGGGTTTCCGTTCGCAGTATGAAGTTGCTTCACAATTATTGATAATTTTCCGTTCGCAGTTTGAAGTTGCTTCACTATTGATAATTTTCCGTTCGCAGTGTGAACTTGCTTCACTATTGATAATTGTTGTGATGTTGATGTTTTTCAATTGTTTTCAATAATAATGTTAATTTTTCATCTGATTTTAAAATTTAATTGGTGCATCTGTTTAATTTCGTAATTTTAAAAGTTTTTAAATGCTGATAGTAATTTGTATATTATGTATAATTAATATATAGATAATTAACTGTTTATATTGACCAAAAAATCATTTGACTTATAGTAGTACTATAATAATAGTAAGTTAAACGGCATGAATTATTATAAACGTTAAATATTTATTAACTTTCAACGTTTTTAATTTAATAATAATGCCGTTCAATAGTAATAAATAATAATTACTATTATTCAATTTAGAATGCTTCTACTTATTGATTTATATTTCCAATATTATTAATTTGACGTACAATTTTCGAAGATTTAATTTTAAATGTTTTCAGTTAAAATTAATTCAATTTTAAATTATTTATTTTTTTAATTATTAAATCATGAATAGTTTTAATTCAAAATTTATTAATTAATTTTCAACGTCTTTAACTTAATAATGCCGTTTAATTAAGAACATTAACAATTAAATCAAGTAAATATTTTAAATATGTATAGAATTTTTAATATGTGACATTATACAATTTTCAATCCAAAAGAAACATATTGAAATATTATTGAAGAATAATTAAAACTAACAATTATTTTCGTCAATTGAGCATACAATTTGAGTATAAAATATATACAATTTTATTTCTATAATTCTACATAGTACATTAAATCAATCAAAATTTTGATATGTTAAGGAAGGAGTTTTATCGACCCTCAGTTAAAATAATATTTGGATGCCATCAACATCCAAATAATAGTTTTCTTAAAAAAAAAACTGTTCAATTTAAATTCCATGGCCTATTATTTTATGAAAAAGTCAATATTTATAGTCAACTTGATGTTTAATTCCTGCAAATATAAAGCGAGTGACAAGTATTGTTGACTAGTTATATGAGTAAGTAAATAATAATAATTCTTGGTTGCTTTTTAAAGAAATTATTTCGTTTCAGAAGGGCGTAATTTAGAAATCTAGTATACTGAAATAAATACACAAATTGTCACTACTCTATAAATTTTAAAAATATTCAATTTTGATTAATGAAACACTGCCGATTCGTTCACTACAAGATTTAGTAACCATTTTTACTAAATTTTATACAGTAATGAATAATTTGTACTATCAATTAATTTAGTAGCAAAATTTATTACTGAAGTCAATTTCAGTACTGCGACGGAAGTGAATTAGCATTATTACACTGTTAGTTGGTCAGACCGAAAATTAGTAAAAATGGTTACGAAATAATTTGGGGAATAAATCAAAACTGCTTCGTTAGTCACAAGTGACGATTACAAATTTACAGAGTATGCATAAATACATATTATTACTATTCTGGTCGAAAAGAAAAATCACCAACTATGTAAGGATTGCGAAGAAGTAGACCATTTCAAGTCCCTATCATTTTTCACACATCCTGTGATTAATTCATTTTTTCTGAATATATCTGAGCAAAGTGGAACTATTTATTTACTAATTAGTAATTTTTCATTATAACCATTCAACAATTGCCCCTTACTTATTTTATATTAACAGAAATCAATCATTAAGTTGACTATAAATATTGACTTTTTCATAAAATAATAGGCAGAGGAATGTAAATTGAAGAAATTAAATGTTTTTAAAAACAAGAAAACTATATTCAAATTTTGATATATTTTAGTATTTTCTTTTACTATCTTTTAACAGTTGCTAATGCAACGTTTCACGCGAGTTTTAGCGCGGGTATGATATTGCTAGTGTAAAATAAAATAAAAAGAAACTTTTTTCTTTTGAAAACATAACTTTTTAATACTTGAGAGTTTAAAAGCAAATGTTGCTTTAACACAATTTTTTTTCCTAACTCAAATTTATCTTGAAATATGGTTCCAACTCCCAAAAAAAGAAGCATATTGAGCTTTTTTATCATTATATTAGTTTTTAAATTAATAAACCAATATTTTAGAAAAAAATTGAGTTTAAAATTAAATCAAATAAAAATTTCGTTAATTTGGACGTTCAGAACTTCAAACATATTAATATTAACTACTCTTATCTAGAAATGGGTCACTGAATGAAATTGGTGAAAATTTTGTCTTCATTCTTTAGAGAGTAAAGTATAATTCTTTTAATGATTACTACATTATCCTCTATGTAAAGAAATTCATATTTTAGAGCAAAGTTAAATTTTTTTTTTAAATTTCGTTTAAAACGTTAAGCTTAAGCGCACATTATTATGTCTTCGTGAATAACTAGTTTTAGATCATGTGTTACGTAACTGGCAGGAAAATATGCATTCGTTTTAATTACCTTCTGTCATAACAGAAGTAGTCAGACATCAATTACAATTCTTCGTCATATCTCGGGATCGCCATTTACATTAGCGTGAATAAATAACATTAAAGTTATGCAAAAGAAATGAGTCATTTTTTATGTCCACTGCAGCACAGCAGTATACTAATACCGCGAAGGGTAGTTGGCTCGCGTTGAAACCAAGCGCGTCAACGTTTCTGTCGGAGGTGGGGCGGAGCTCCATTATTTTCCCATTTAAGCGTATTATATCGGATTGATACAATCGCAGTCAGCCGATAAAACGTGAAACACGAACGAGTGACTCGTCAGCCACGAATCTCTAATGGTAACAATTATTTACGCATTATTTTTCCTCCCGTGCAAATATCGACAATTTTTTTTATCGAAAAGGAAATGAGATTTTATAAAATCAAATAACTTTATATCTAGAAAGTTACAGATTTTGATTCCAATTGTAAATTTAAATACTGAAAACTTTTGAGTATAAAAATATGCGCATTGAAGGACAATTTTCCTTATATTTTGAAATAATTTTTGCACTTTATGGGTAATAGAGGATGCTTTACTTTGCTCTTATCGGTAAACATTGATCGATTCTGTGGCTGGCTTAGTATGTAGAACGAGACAGATCGATAGATTCGGTCCCATACTCGAGTGGAGCTGCATATGCGCTTCTCAAACGTTTTTCGTTTTTTTATTTCTCTTTTTATCCCTCTGCTAATGCTTAGTCTAGACATAAGGCCTGATCCATTCGAACTATGAGAAAATGCCAGCAAAGCGAACAGATAATCCCCGATTGCTCAGCATCCTATATACTTTTTTATTTTAAAATGTCATGCACATTAAAAAAAAATGTTATAACTTTTTTTCTTAAATCCTACTAAATGTAAAACTGTTTTGTAAATATTTAAGAGGCTTCTGTTAATACCACCAATGTTAAGGATTTAAGTATTTTTCTGCAAGAAGTTTTATTCTTATTGGGATAAATCGCTTAGAAGAAACTCAACCCACGCGTTACTTACTCAAGCACAGGGAAAGTTCCTTCATCGACAATTTAGTCCTCAGGTTAATGTACAGGAGTTGCTATGGTGATATCCAATCCTTGGTAATTTCAGGGGCCAGAGGCAAGATGCATGTAACTTGAATCCACACAGTCAATTCGATACATAGGTAGCTATCGAACCAGTCGATCGGTTAGTGGAGTGGTCTGTGCACCATGCAATCGATGGGGTTTTCTGTTCCTTTTATTTTTTTTTCGTGTATGCAGGTACGTTTAATACCCTCAATTCCACTACTCGTTTCAGCCGATTTCGATACAATGCAACAATGCTCTAGCGGAAAACAAACCGAAACATCCAAAATACAAAAAAATCTCTCCACTGTCTGACTCCTTTCTAGATCTGTTTTTAATACCCAAAGAGCGCGCAACAGAATTTGTTGAAAAGCAGTTTTTCTACAATAACACAGCACTCTTGTTTTGGTATTAAGAGCAACTCTCTTATAGGAATTGGTAGGGAGAGTGTAGAGTCTCCACTATAAAAATCCTCATCTCGTTTCGCCGGATAAATTGGACCATGCATCAAACTAAATTAACGCCAGCACTCGTGCGGACAATTAACGATTTTCTATAGTTTATAGATGCCAAGGGGTTTTCGTTTAGTGGCTATAAATTCCTCGATATATATTCCTCTTCCGACCGATGGTTAAACTGTAGACTACCACAGAGAAGGAAAGTGGTCTACACTCCCATTTCCTTCTCCAGAATCTCATCCCCCATTGTCGTTTTACTCAAATTGTATTGTATAGTCAGTGACCAAGTTGATGAACCGTATATATGAATAATAGGATTCGTTGGACTTTATCGCCCATAAATGTGTCTCTCGCCTTGTATTTCACATGGCAATCTAGATCGCGGCTATTCTTGAACTTCGGCCCTCTGTAGGAAGCTTACGTGCAGGAAGCTTTACACATACCTAGGTCTAGGCAAATGACGTAAGTTAGAAACATCGCTATGAAAGTAACATTGTTCATTTTATGACGTCAATCAGACACAAATTGCGCCTAATAAAACGTCAATTGTTATTTTTACATGGAAAGAAGTAATTCTAATAGTTGTTTCATTTAAATTACAATCTTGAATACTGCTGGTTTCATTTACTAAAGAGTTTTCGGAACTTTTGACTTTTAGGGGCTTTTCTTTGTTTATTAAGGGTTTTTAGAGGAATAAAAAAAGTTAAAAAACACGCAGACTTTCGTGCGTGTGATAAATTTCCAAAAGAACTGTAGTAATCGAAGGGACTGAGTCGATCCAATTTAGCGAACCAGCAAGTCGAGAAATCTTCAGAGTTCGAACATAACGTTAAATTGGATTTCGCCTCAATAAGGGTTGTATTATCGCCTCTTTCTTTCCCTTGCTTCTCTTACCGTTATTCCTCCAGTTCTCTCTGTGCTCTAGTACAGGATTTCTTGCACGCTAACAGTTCGTAAAATTGACAAAGACCAATTTAGACCGTGAATTTTACCCTGATTAATTGTTGAACTGGAAAGCTGTTCAATCTGTAGAAAAGAAAATGAGATATTAAATATCAAATGCAATACCGGCCAGGAATATGAGGACACCTGTTTTTTGTGAGATGCATAAGTTCTTATAATTTTTATAATCTACGAGATAAAATTTTTTCCACAAAATAATGCGAAAGTTATCAAAATTCTACGTAAAATAAGCCCAAGGTGAAGTAACTTTGTTAATTCTGTAAGAAACTAATGCAAAAATAGTGCATTTTTCAATTTGTCCTAAAAATTGCAATAACTTACGAAATAAATAACATTTTTTAATGTCCTTAGGCTCATTTTAAAGTTAAGTCTCCATAGGATTTCATAAATGTATTTTTTTCAAATTTTTTTCGCCGATTTCGCCAAAAACTGAAATTGGCGCATAAAAGTTGTAAAATTTCAATAACGTATAATTATTTATAGAAACATATTTCAAATCAGTCTATATTACATTTTAATACATTTTTAAAAAATACATAGGAATATTAATTTTTATATTTTATAAAATTAATTTTTTTAGAGTTTTCGCATTATTTAAAATTTTACAACTTTTTAATGAAAATTTCAGTCTTTGGAAAAATCTAGAGAAAAAATTAGAGAGTTCTCTTCATACATTCATGAAATTCTATGGAGATTTATCTTTAAAACGAGCTCAAGGACATTAAAAAATGTTAATTTTTTTCAAAGTTATTGTAAGTTTTCATAAAAATCGAAAAATGTTCTATTTTTGGATTAGTTTCTTACAGAATGAACAAAATTACTACTCCTGGGGCTTACTTTACGCAGAGTTTTGAAAGTTTTCGTATTATTTTGTGGAAAAATTTTATTTGATAGATTATAAAATTTATGAGAACTTATCTATCTCACAAAAAACAGGTGTCCTCATATTCCTGGCCGGTACTGTTTATATCAAATATCTTACTACGTATCTTAAATGCATTTGGATTATGACCGAATCCACTTCAAATCGTGCAGACCGGCGCAAAAAAAGTAGTGATGCCGTTTGTCGAGACTCAAGGAATGTAAAAAATTAATAATAATATAAAATATAAAATTATTTACTCATATTTTATGATATTTTAAGTCCTTGAATTGAAGAACTTGAAATATTATAAAATATTAATTAATAACTTAATATTTTATAATATTATTAATTTATTTACATTCCTTGAGTCTCGACAAACGGCATCACTAAAAAAAAGCGTCTGTGGACAAATCAATTTTCAGACCTGATCCGATTTGGACGTTTTTTTAAAAAATTAAAGTCTATTAAATTCCGCATCGTTACAATGGTGGATATTTTTGAAAAATCTTCTAAAACATTTTTTATTTAATAAACAAAATGAAAAAAAATTTTTGGACTTTTTAAGACTGCCATTTAGTCAAAAAATTTTTTTCCTTACCGAAAATGGTCCACGTCGAGGCAAAAAATCATTAAAAATAATATCCAGCAGTATTAATTTAATAAAACAAAAATTTAAATTTTTATAAACAAATTAGTTATAAACAAAAGTTACATCTTCTTTCTTTGCCACATTTAAATGCATTAAACCAATATTTTCCGGAGAAATTGGAAATAAAATAATGTTAACTTAAGATAAGAAGACGTTAAACATTAATTCTTAATTTTTTAAAACAATTTAATAAACAAATACGAAATTAAGGCATTTTTAATTAGATAGACTTAGCTTTTTCAGCAGAATTAGCTATA
>JBAGKK010000297.1:132492-149545 GCA_037177015.1 Euceroptres primus | reverse complement strand
TATGGGGCATTATTTCTCAAGTGTACCCACCCCAAAAAATGAATTTCTCCAATCGGGCTCAAATTTACACAAAGTTTAGTCCTATTAGATAGCACTTTAAAAAAAAAAGATTGATTAGTTTGGTCAAAAACTCGCCGAGGTAGAAGGGGGAAAATTTTTGTACTTTGCGCAAAGAGCCTCTATTTCGGATATAAATATCTTTTTATGTATGATATATAAAAAAATTTTGACCTAAACGTTTTCGATAGATTTTTTCCCAATCTTTCGAATGAAATAAAAAATTTTTTTAATTCAAAATTTAGTCATTATTTTTGAAAATTGAGCATATTTTTGATTTTTTTTAAGTTCGAACCTTTTCTTCCTTTTTTATTTAAACTAAAAATAAAGCTTGAAGTGCTTACTTTCGGATCCTTGAATATCAAAATGTCGTTTTTTGTTATCTTTGAAAAATTGAATTTTAAGTAACCAGGTAAATTCAAAACACTTTTCTTATGCGCCAAAAAAAATCGGAAATTTTTTTGCATGTACAGTTTTTGATAAGAAACAATATTCTATAAACAGAAATGCAAAAAAAAATTTTTGTTGATTTCAGAATTTTTTGAAAATTTTCAAAAATGAAATTTTTTAAATTTCATTAATTGCGCATTTTTAATGTACAAATAACATTTATACTTATTATATTAGGTACATTACATGTAAATTGCACATTTAAATGTGCAATTAACCAATTTCAAAAAATTTCATTTTTGAAAATTTTCAAAAAATTCTAAAATCAACAAAATTTTTTTTGAATTTCCGTTTTTAGAATATTGTTTCGTATTAAAAACTGTACGTGCAAAAAATTTTCCGAATTTTTGTACGCATAGGAAAAATTTTTTGTATTTACCAGGTCATTTAAAATTCAATTTTTTAAAAACAACAAAAAACGACATTTTGCTATTCAAGGAGCTGAAAGTAAACATCTCAAGCTTTATTTTTAGTTTAAAAAAAATTAAAAAGGGTCGAAATTGAAAAAAATCAAAAATGATGGCTAAATTTGGATTTTTTCAAAATTTTTTTTATTTCACTTGAAATATTGTAAAATAATGTATCGAAAACGTTTGGGTCAAAATTTTTTATATGCCATACATAAAAATATATTTATATCCGAAATAGAGACTCTTTACGCAAAATACAAAAATTTTACCCCCTCTACCTCGGCAATTTCTTGACCAAACTGATTAATCTTGTTTTTTTTTTTTTGGAAAGAGAATTAACGTATTGAAGTTCTTAGGCATTCTAAGGTTTTCTCTTTAGTGGACAGAGCTATAAAACTCTCTGTACCATCTTTTCATGATAAAAATATTTCACTTATTTACGAAATCTTAACTAAAAATAATTACACATTTCATTTTATTAATAACAACAAAATAAAAAACACTTTTTTTGAATTCATCTAAAAATCAAGTGCAAACACAATCTCTGACTAATAATCCTATGGATTTGTCCAGAGTGATTGTATTACCATATTCCCAAGAACTTTATTTACCTCTCATGAGACTATGTAAAAAACTTAAACTATCTCTTGTATTTTCGATAAAAAATAAACTAACAAAATTTTATTACAATCCATTAAAGACTGAATTCCTAAATTTGAAGAAACCAACTTAGTATATAGGATTAGATGTAAGAATTGTAATGGAATTTATATTGACCAAACAAAACGACCTCTTAAAACTAGGATCTCTGAACATAAAATAACTCAAAGGCCTAAAAAATCGTCTACAGCACTATGTAAACACTCTACAGAATATGATCACAAATTTAATTTTGATTCAAAAAATGTAAAAAATTTTAATTTAGAAAATAATTATCACAATAGAAATATCCTCGAAATGATCCATATTGTAAAAAAAGAGAACACTGTGATTTTCAGATCCGATACTGAAAACCTGAGTAACATATATTTTGATGTCATTTTCTTTCTGTCATTTTCGGTAATTTTACCATTATTTTCTTTATCAAGTTCCTAACCTCCAATCTTGGAGCATGGCCACACTAACATATGTGATCCTGCTTTAATTATTGTTTTTGACGTAATAATTCGTCTCTTTCAATAAAATAAACATGAATTTTAACTTCAAATAATTTCTCTTTTTAAAAAATGAAAAAAGTTTAAATTTATTTCTAATGTGTTTCTTTATGACTTCAAAAAAATAAATAGAAAGATGGGAATTGAAAAAAATTTTGCATATTCTTATTAAAAAGAACTGTAAGTATATTATTGAATTTCCAGTATCATCATATCTTTCTCATTTTTATATACATATCTGATTTTTTTATTTATAAAAGAATTTTTTTGTATCTTTAGAAACTCCGAAACTAAACAAAAATGGATCTGATTATAACCTAACCGTTACTTATGCCTTCTAAATTTTTAAAAAAAGCTTTAATATTGTTACCTAAACGGTTAATGTGGTAAGTGTAGATTGTTGTTATTTTTATTTTTGACGTAAAATTTATGCTCTATAAAATACAAATTGTATTCTTTTCTTGTAATCGTTACAGTTCTGGTGAGGCTATAATGTTATAGCAAATTGAATTAACACGTTTCGAAAATAAGCATTGTTTATTTGAAAAACCCATAAAGCTTAAGACGTAAGGCCACAAGAAAAAACCAACTTTATTAATAATTGGGTCTATATTCATCAAAAATTTCTATTGTATTACAACTTCAGAAGTCACAATATTTTGAATGATTGTATTGTTTAATAGAGTTTAAGAATAGTTTTTTTTAATTAATTAATTTTTTAATTAATTAATTTAATTAAAAAATAGAAAAATCTATGCAGTTGCATAGAGTTGAACATGTATTCTCTAAAATTGTACAATATCCAGTAAAAAAGTAAACTAGTTGATAAACAGACCTACTTTTTATTAAAAATGTTTGTTGATATATTATTTTCTAATAATTCTTTGCACCTGACATTTTTTTTTATCAAACATACATGTATGACATTGTCTATTATTAATGAAAAATGTAGTAACAAATACTTTTTGGTTCATTATTGACTGTTTTGTTATATTAAAGAAAAAAGGTTACATAGCATTTGAATTTGAAGATTGTAGGTTTAAAAGATTTAAAGTAGGGTCAGCATTAAAGTTGAGGTTAAACAGCGTCAAAGTAGGGTCTTGAGTTAGATAAATGTAGACTCTAAAGATTCAAAGTAGGGTCAGCATTAAGGGAGAGAGGTTTTACAGCGTCAAAGTAGGTTCTAGAATTGGTAGACTGTAGGTTCTAAAGATTCAAAGTAGGGCCTGTAGATTGAAATGGAGTCAAAGGAGGCTCTAATATTTCATTCATAGGAGTTAAAACTTTAAAGTAGGGGCTATAGGTTTGAATAACGTCAAAGGAGGTTCTAATAAGGAGCTGTAGGTTCAAAATTGGGTCTAAATTTTGGCTCAGGTAGAGTTTATTCATTTTTAACCCTAGACAGTCATACTGGGTTAGTATGACCCGGAAATTTTTTTTCTCCTGAAACTGTCTCATCCTTTATTTCTAGCTGAGAGAATTAAAGAAATAATAATTTAAAATGTGAAAAAATTTTTTTTAGAAAAACTTGATTTTTCCAAAATTTTTTTTAAACATAATGCCACTTTAATTGTTATTTGATCTTAATGATAATACAGTCCACAACGTTTAAACTTCATCTCAGGATTTTTTCTGATTCAATAAAACTGTTAGTTCTTAAACTGTAACTGATCAAAAATTGTCTCGGGTCATAGTGACCCAGTGTGGCGGTCTCATTCGAAAAAAGAGGTGTGACTGTCTAGGGTTAAAGAAATGCCCATGAAATTCAAATTTTCCCATGAGTAATTAAATATCTGTACAAAGACTATACAAAACCTTGAGCTACTTAATGAAGTGGTAATGAATGAAATTGCGATTCTTGTCGTCCCTCGAAAGCCCCAAATTCAAATGGATGTCTTCCGGTCTTAGCAGACGTTAAACGTTATCTCCTTCTACTAACAACTCCAACTTGATGATTGTATCGGTCTTTCGACTCGAATAACTTCCTTACGAGAAATTCAAACCGCCATAAGAATCCCATTCTATATCTTTTCCTCGCCAAAGTTAACGTAGGGTCTAAGCCTATCAACTAAATGAATCTCTCTCGCCCTAAAAATTTCCCGGCAACGAACACGCCATAAATAAAGTGGCATTCGTCGGATCGATAAAAAGCTGACCATCAGAGAAAATGTGGGGGTTGAAGAGTCTGAAAATAGTAAATTTGTCGCGACAGTGACATATGATGAGCGCGACGGAAGCTTTTTATTTATTTATTGCACAGTCTGCATCAAACTGATTCATTAACCCTTTAACGGCCAAGCCTAAAATCCGTTGTCTAAAAATTATGAAAAAATTCAGGAATAATATATGGTCAATTTTTTACTGTTTTCTGCAATAAAAGTTTTTTTTAGTTTTAATTTAATTTTAGCACCTTACAAGATGCGGAATACTCCACTTTGATCCAATCCACATATTTATTTCGCAGAGTTTTAAGTTTATTACATGGAAATTCGAGAAAATCGAAAAAAGTGATGACTGTCTGTAGACGGTCTTAAGAGATTAAGGGTTAAGCAGACTTATTTTAAAATGAAACTCGTTTTTATAGAATGGATATTTCAAGTCTTGAAATATTGCAGAAACGACTTTCGAGTAGCTGCGTTCAATAAGTGAATGAATATAGATAAGGGCGCGAGTCTCTTGTTCAAGGGGAGATAGGCAAAAGAGAAGGTGGAGGGGGGGGGGGGGGGTAAAAAGAGACACTATTCTGTAATACGAACCCCTTTCATTCCACGTCAACCCCTCCAGATACCGTATAAAATATAGCATTGTTCGCGCTCTGTTAGTCTAGAGTGGAACGAGTCTATTTGGAAAGGGTGGCTTTCTTTCATATGTTAAGCAGATCAGTGTCGGGCTGCACTCGTATGACCGAAGACAGTCTATTTTATCCACTCGCAGGCTTCATGTACTCGCTTTTTATTAAATAATCGCGGATAAAATTAATTTACCGAAAAGACCCACCATTTAGCAGACATTTATTATGTTCAATAAATATTTAAAAGCACATTTCTGAGTTTTGAAAAGTATAAAAATAAGTCTAAAAGAGAGATTGCAGTCCAATTAAATGTTAATTTTATTTTATGTACATAGCCGTTATTTTTTCCCTGTAGAATTTTTAATTTTATTTCATGTATTTTTCATTTCGGTTGGGATTACTTGGAGTTTTTAAAAAATATTTTCATTTCAACTAAATTCTGGAAACGTCGAAGCTTCGTGAAGTAAAATTCAGCTTTCATGGAGATTATAAGATTCAGAATTATAAGGGAAATAATGAAATTTTACCGAGGAGAGTCGACGCTTCAGCGGGTGCGCGTTTTTGTGCGTTAATCGATCGTGAGCGCCAACATTAATCCTCTTCCTGTCTGTTTTCAGAGCATGTACGAGAATTCAGCTGTGGGATGCTGTACTACAGAACTCTTTACCTGGACAGCAAAAGGGATGTTCTCTACGTTGGAGCAATGTGAGTAACATTATTACTTTTCATACCAAGCGCGTAATGCAGTAACAAGCGCACATGGAAAAATAGTCGTACTGGAAGAAAAATATTTATGCGGAATTTCTTGTCAAGTTTCCATGCCAAGTCAGATTAATTTTTAATTCTGAGACTCAACTCTGTAATTCTCATGGTTATATTGCAATTTATTAAAATTTAATGTACTTCCTGAAAATGTGATTTATAATTTATAATAATTTTAATAATAGGAAAGTATGTAAATAGATATTGACTGGAAAAGTCTGCTCGTCAAATTACCAACGTAAACTTTTCCGATGAATCTCGCATCTCTGCACGTCGCGACGCCCACTTCCGGAAGGAACGTGGGTTGAATACAAAATAACTGCTACAGGTTTTCAACCAAGTTTATGAAAGCCAAGTATGTTACAGTATGTACTATATTTAATTATACAGTACCGGTCACAAATATGAGACCACTTGTTTTTGTATGATTACTTAAGTTTTCTTAATTTTAATTATATAAGAGATAACAATTTTTCTCCTAAATAGGCTAAAAGATATCAAAATTGTATGTGAAATGAGCCCAGGATCTTCTAGAATCTTCAAGAATATTCTGAACTTCGGAGTTTCCAGAATTCTACAGAATTATGTAGAACCCTCTAAAATCTATAAAAGACTTCCATAATCTTGAAGAATTTTTCAAAAAGTCTACGGAATTTTAGGAAGATTCTAAAATTTTCCTAAATTTCTGTAGACTTTTTGAAAGCCTTAAGAAATCCAAGAGAGCCTTAAGAATTTAATATTTTGAGGATTCTAAAAGATTCTTAAACAATGTAGAATATTCTTGAAATTTATAATAGATTTTGGAATGTTTTTGAAGATTTTAGAAGATTTAACAAATCTCTAGATCGAATCCATTTCAAATCATGCAGGTCAGCAGGTGTCTTGTTCAGAATTGGCTTGCCAATGAAATATGTTTTTGCACATGAAAAATAAGGGAACACGTATTTTCTCAAATTAACATAGCAATATATTTACATTTTTTACGAATATTTTTCAATTTTAAGGGAAAAATTTTCCATAATTTTACTTTAAATACCTCGTCATTTTTGCGATTTTTGAGATATTAAGGTTTTTCTTGTTCCAGTTTGTTACATTTTTCTCATTCTCTCAAAATCTATGAAGAAAATTAAAAAGTAATAACAAATGGTCAAGCTATATCGATTTTTGGAAAGAAACGAAGAAAAAAATTTTTCTAAAAAATCTCACCTTTTTCCCCCTGATTTTTTGAGAAATAATAGGTACCAATATATTCTACTCCCCATAAATTACCTATTTGGTATTTTTTTGTTTTTCGGAAGAAAAAAATTATTTTATATTTTTGCTTCAAAACCTTGTCACATTTTTCTCACTCTCTCAAAATGCATAAAGAAAATTAAAAAATAATAACAAATGGTCAAGCTATTTCAATTTTTGGAAAGAAACGAAAAAAAATTCATTCAAAAACCCCACCTTTTTCCCCCTGAATTTTTGAAAAATAATAGGTACCAATATATTCTATTCATCATAAATTTCTCATTTGGTATTTTTTGTTTTTCGGGAGAAAAAAATTATTTTATATTTTTGCTTCAAAACCTTGCCATTTTGGCAGTTTTTGAAGTATTAAGGTTTTTCTTGCTTCAGTTTATCAAATTTTTTTACACTCCTTCGAAGCCGACGAGAAAAAAAAGAAATAATAAAAACTGGTAAAGCTATTTCGATTTTTTGAAAAAATAAAACATGAGATTTTTTTCAAACAAAGGTAGAATAAAAACTGGTAAACCGATTTCGATTTTCAGTTGTTTTGGGTGATAATATAGTCTACCTACCATAAATTTTAACACTGGATTGGACTTGTATTTCAAGAAACAAAAAATTTTATTTTTCTCATTGCTCTCGCATTTATTGCATTCTAGAAAAAACAGAATTTTTTCTTAAAATACAAATACAATATAGTTTTAAAATTTATGGTAGGTAAATTATATTACCACGCAACACAGATGAGAATTCCAGCGTAAAAAAAGGTAGCTGCTTTGAAGAAAATTTCATGTTTTATTTTTTGGAAAATCGAAATAGCTTTACCAGTTTTTATTCTTTCTTAATTTTTCTGATCGGTTTCCAAAGAGTGTAAAAAACTTGATAAACTGAAATAAGAGAAACCTTAAAATCTCAAAAATGCCAGAAATGGCAAGGTTTTAAAACAAAAATATAAAATAATTTGTTTCTCCCGAAAAACAAAAAAATACCGAATGGGACATTTATTGTAAATAGACTGTATTGGTACCAACAGGGTTTCTAGCGGACCGGGAAATCGGGAAAAACCTGGGAATTTTATTTTACCGGGAAAAATCCGGGAATTTAATTTTACCGGGAAAACCCCGGGAATTTTATTTAGGATCGGGATTATACTTATATTTCAGTTTTTTATTCTTCAGATTTTAATAGAATTTAAGAAAATACTTGTGATTCTGACTGCATGATTTAAAAAATATTTATTTTACGTTTTACGAAAGTTTAAAAATATGTACTTTTGATTAATATTTATCACTTCAGTCTGTGATTAAAGAGAAGTTTGTCACGTGTAAATAAATAATTATTTTCTTGGCGATATAAATTTTGTATACGTATACTATTTTAAAATTCCCATTTCTATGTATACGTTCACTTTCAAAAATCGCAAAAAGACATTTTTAACTTGATCGGGAGAAAAAAATTGACCGGGAAAAACCCGGGAATTTTAAACGGCCTGATGACTAGGCACTTTGACTTATTATTCCGCAAAATTTCAGTATAAAAGGGGGGGGGGGTGTTTGAAAAAATAAATTTTTTTCATTTTTTCCAAAAATAAAGATAACTTTACCATTTGTTATTATTCTTTAATTTTCTATATGGATTTCGAGAGGTCAGAAGAATATGATAAACTGAAACAAGAAAAATCATAATGTCTCAAAGATTTCAAAAATGCAAGGTTTTTGAAGTTAAATTTACAAACAACTAATTTTTTCCTTAAAATTGAAAAATATTCGTATAAAATGTGAATGTAAACCAATTCTGAATAGGTCACACGCCGGCTTGTATGTTTTGAAATGAATTCGGACTGTAAATATATGGAAAAATAAAAAATTCTAGAAGATACTAAAGGGTTGTCGAAAAGTCCACAAGATTTCATGAAGGATCTTAGAAAATTCTAGATTAGTTTCAAAAATTCTAGATTAGTTAAAAAATTCTAAAAGTCTAGAAATTTGTGGAAAATAAAGTTTAACATCTACTGATAGAATATAATTTTATTTGTTAATAAAATTTGAGTTTTTTATAAATATTTTTTATTGGTGAATTAAATTTATTGACTACCTTAGGCTTAACCCTCGCCCCCCTTAAATCCTCTATTTCCCCTAACTCTCTAAATCTGAATTAGTCAAAAACTACTAATGAAATAACGAGAATTCTTCCACAAATTGAATTAGTAAGCATTTCTACTAAAAACTATTAAATATTAGTAGATGTGCTTACTAATTCAATTGGTGGAACAATTAAATTACTAATTCAATTGGTGAAAGACTTCTCGTTATTTCATAAGTAGTTTTTGACTAATTTGGATTTAGGGAGAAACTTTACTAAACTGCTGTGAGCTCTGCTTCTTGTACTTACCATGCAAGAAAACATCGAAATCTGCACTATTTTTTATTAGCTTCTTAAAAAATTGAAACAATGACTTTAACATAGGCTCATTTTATACAAAGTTTTGAAAATTTTCAGGTTAATTAAGAGAAAAAAATTGTATCTCGTATAACTAAAATTAAGAGGACTTAAGCAATAATAGAAAAACAGGTGGTCTCACACTCGTGACCGGTACTGTATATTTCCGATGATGAGTTTATTATTTTAACAAAGTTAATTATTTCATTATAATTTAAGCTTTGAAAGCAAGTCTGAAGCTTATTACTGAGTTTTCGAAAAGGTCGTTTGCTCATTTCACAGTTTAAAATATCCATTTGGTCTTCTTTGGATCATTAGTAGCAGCGTATTATTCCTTGGCTTGAAAGTCCTCCAGGAACTTCCTTTGTGCAAGAGTCCCCTTAATTTCGTAAATACCAACAAAATACTACACAACCTTGATAATGGAGAGGCGAGGGCTGCTCTTCTGAATGGACGTGAGTCTACAAACGAGGGACCGTGATAAGCGAGGAAAAAAACGAAAGATATCTTTTCGTTGGGGACGGTCGACTGGGTGGATTCGTGAGATCAGCCGGTAGATTACATAGATCCTCGAATAAAGGCCCTTTGAGTAAATCAAAATTTCACCCGACACACGCGCCACCGCTTTTTAAGATGAGGCTACGTATTTCAACTTGTCCGACCGGAAGTAACTATTCGCATTGACGAACGAGTTGGGACGTCTGCCAAGATTGCTGGGGTTTTCTTCTTTTTACTTTATAAATGACCAAAAAACTTGCCTACTACTTCCAACTTTTTACCCAAAGGAATGATTTACTTGATTCAATTAACAAACTCGGGACAGATGTTTCTTTAGATCTTCAAATTTACCCTTGGTACTCATTAATGACACTTTTAAATCTTGAAACTCAGGCAGAAGAAAATTGGATGTAGTTTTTGATTTAAAAAAAAAATTATTACACAAGTCAGGAACACAGAAAATCGCGGGTGTTATTTGTGTTGCAGCTCATTTGTCAAGATTCTCAGAATGAGAATTCAGGAAATTTCAACTTCCCAGCTGTTAACATGAATGTAGTTGCGTTTCATACGAAGCTCCCTAGGAGTAAATAAATGAACTTTATAGAATAAAGACACTTTCGAATTTTGCGACTCCGCTAGTTTTGAATGTGCTTTTTTTTTCGAATTTTCATGCCCTCTCACCCCCCAAATTTGTTTGAATTAACAAAAAGATAAACGCCTTTTTTATGATAATTAGAGGTTCCGCAAGCCCCATGAAGTTTAACACGTATTTCCTATAAGAAAAAAAGACGTTTTTGTAAATTTTATTCAGAATCGTCAGTATTAAGTGAATCGAGTCGAAACTCAACATTTCTCTTCAAAATTAACAATAGAATACGGATCAACAATTACTTTTTAAATATCATCCTCATAAGTCGGTTTTATAGGATCCCAAAAAATCCCCATAAGTGAAAAATTGGGTTTTGCGAGTTTTTGGGGCTAATTATGATTTTTTTGCGGGTTTTTTTTTACTAAAAATGGTTTTTAATGTATAAAATATTACGTTATTCTGATAATTAGATGTTTTCATAAATTGTTTAAACAATTTATTATTGTTTATAGCAATTTTCTCTTCGAATAGAATTAGAAAGTCGAGGTTTTTTTCCGAATTATTCAACTTGTTTTCAACTTCTCAGAGCGAGGAAATAATTAATGTTAACAGAAACAACTTTTTTAATAATTTATTATTATTTATCACAATATTCTCTTAGAATAATGCTAGAAAGTGACGGTTTTTTCTTAAATTTTCTGCTTATTGTCCACTTTTCAATTAGAGTGAGGTAATAATTATCTCAAGTTAACAAACATTTGTTTAAACAATTTATTATTATTTTTAACAATATTTTCTTTGAATAATGCTAGAAAGATTCAGTTTTTTCTGAAATATTCAACTTTTTGTCCACTTTTCGTTTAGAGTGAGTTCATAATTAATGCAGTTTAACAAACAATTGATGCAAGTTAACAAAACAATTTTTCAAAAAATTTATTATGATAGAGATGCGTGGCGGTCTCGGGTAGATGAGGCAATGAACTTTCGAGTTCCAAATGCCGATAAATAATAATAATAATTTACAACAATATTCTCTTAGAATAATGCTAGAAAGTTGCGTTTTTTTCTAAAATTTTCCCCCTTTTGTCCACTTTTCATTTATAGTTAGGTAATACTTATTTCAAGTTAACAAACATTATTGTTTAAACCATTTTTTATTCTTTTTAATAATATTCTCTCTGAATAATGCTAGAAAGTTGCAGTTTTTCCTGAAATATTCAAGTTTTTGTCCACTTTTCCACTATGCTAGAAAGTTGCAGTTTTTCCTGAAATATTCAAGTTTTTGTCCACTTTTCGCTTAGAGTGAGTTAATAATTAATGCAATTGAAAAAAGGTAATTGTTTAAACAAATAATGATTATTTATAACTATCTTCTCCTATATTTATGCTAGAAAGTTCCGCTTTTTTCTAAAATATTCAACATTTGTCCATTTTTCACTTAGTGAGTTGATTATTAATGCAAGTTAATTATTACAGTGAAATAATTAATTGATTATAATAATGTTGTAATCAATTAATTATTTGATTCAGGCCTTTTTAATCTCTATATATGTATATTATCATCGATGACATGTTTTCTCCAGGGCAGGAGGGGGGAAGGAGGTGGCTGATAATAAAATGTGTGTAATTTCAAATTTTTCTATTACGTTTTGCAATAAACTTCGTGTTGTAATTCAAAACAAAATTCTTACAAGTCTTTTATAGACCCACTTCTTCCACCTCGTCCTAATTATTCCATTCTTTATTTTTATCTATAATGTAAGAGAGCCTTTTTGTTTAAGTTAGTATTTATGAAGCATTAGCGAAAGAGTAAAAACACTTCACTTTGAAAAAACACAACGTACATTTAAAAAACGATTCTTGTTAATGTTCATTTATTATTTCTTCATAACTGAAAAGTCAAAGCAAATCTGAAGATTTCAGAAAAAAGCGCAACTTTCTGGCCTCACTCTAAGCGAAAAGTGGACAAAAAGTTGAATATTTCAAAAAAGCCCGCAACTTTCTAGCTTTGCTCAAAGAGAATATTAATAAAAATAATAATAAATTGTTTTAACAATTATGTTTGTTAACTTAAAATAATTATTACCTCAATTTAATTAAAAAGTGGACAAAAGGTGGAAAATTTTAGAAAAAATCGCAACTTTCTAGCATTATTCTAAGAGAATATTGTTGTAATTAATAATAAATTGTTTCAACAATTGTTTTGTTAACTTGCATTAATTCTTTGTTAAACTGCATTAATTATTAACTCACTCTAAACGAAAAGTGGACAAAAAGTTGAATATTTCAAAAAAGCCCGCAACTTTCTAGCTTTGTTCAAAGAGAATATTAATAAAAATAATAATACATTGTTTAAACAATTATGTTTGTAAACTTGAAATAATTATTACCTCAATCTAATTAAAAAGTGGACAAAAGGCGGAAAATTTTAGAAAAAATCGCAACTTTCTAGCATTATTCTAAGAGAATATTGTTTTAATTAATAATAAATTGTTTCAACAATTGTTTTGTTAACTTGCATTAATTATTTGTTAAACTGCATTAATTATTAACTCACTTTAAACGAAAAGTGGACAAAAAGTTGAATATTTCAGAAAAAACTGCAACTTTTTAGCATTATTCAAAGAAAATATTATTAAGAATAATAATAAATTGATTTAACAAATGTTTGTTAACTTGAATTAATTATTACCTCACTCTAATTGAAAAGTGGACAAAAAACGGAAAATTTTATAAAAAACTGCAACTTTCTAGCATTATTCTAAAAGAATATTGTTATAAATAATAATAAATGGTTTAAAAATTATTTCTGTTAACAGTAACTGATTATTGTCTTGCTCTAACTGAAAAGTTGAAAACAAGTTGGAAAATTCGAAAAAACCGCGACTTTCTAACTCTATTCTAAGAGAAAATTGATATAAACAATAATAAATTGTTTACACAATTTGCGTAAACATCTAATCATCAGTAGAAAGTAATATTTTAAGCATAAGAAACAATTTTTATTTTCAAAAATTGCAAAAAGATCATAATTAGCCTCAAAAACTCGCATAACCCAATTTTTCACTTAGGGAGTTTTTTGAGACCCTATAGAACAGACTTATGGGGCTGATATTTAGAAAGTATTTGTTGATTCGTATTCTAGGGCTAATTGTGAAGAGAAATGTTCATTTTTAACTCGATTCATCTAATATTGACGATTCTGAATAAAATTTACGAAAACGTTTTTTTTTCGTATGGGAAATACGTGTTAAACTTCGTGGGGCTTGCGGAACCTCTAAATATAATTTTTTCCCCAAAAAAAGGCATTTATTTTTTTTTGTGGATTTGAAATAATTTGTCGGATGAGAGCATGAAAATTCGAAGAAGAAAAATTTGAACCACCCTAATATACATATGGTGCATACGAAATATTAAGTAATGAAGCACCAGTCATGGAAATGAAAGTCAAAAGAAAATACGCAATAAATCTTTTTGAAACGTTTTGGTCACTGTTTGGATCCTGATCAGTCAAAAAACATTTATTAGTTCTGTAAAAAACATACAAAGAAGGTAGAAAAAAATGTATAATAAATTAAAAAACAATAGATGATAAAAGTTGACATTATTTTGTAAAAAAAAAACTCAAGAATAAAATAAGTAGTAGAAATATTGTCTCATAAAAAAGTGGCCCTGAATTTTAAATCTTTGTAAGTATTGATAACAGTGATAGAACGGATGGTCAATAGTGTTATCTTAACCTACGTATCTAAACACTGCAAATCTTTTTGAAATCACTGGTACACGTTGTTGAACAAAAGAAAATTAAAAATTAAATCAATTATATTATCTCTAACTTGATAATTTTCATCCATTTGGTGGAAATAGCTGGAAACAAAATTGTTTTGACAGCTGGATGACAGTTCGATTCGAGATTCTACAATTCTCAAAATGAGCAAAAACAGTCTCAATTCAACACTTTATCACAAAATTCTCAAAATGAGAACGATGTTCTCAAATTTGTTGCACCTAGAAACAACACCAAAAGTGATGTTGTTCTGCGGAGCGGCGTTTAACTGTGAATTGTTATGCTTGAAGTGACAAGTTGATTTTGCAGAATTGAGTAATAATCCAAGGACTTAAAAGTGTAATCAGCCAATAATGGCTTATTACAGCCATTAAGCTCCTTTAAGCTTTTAAACTAATCCTTTTTATAACGAGAGAGGAAATGTAAGAGGCGAAGAGGTAACGATAAATTGCATTTTCCTAGGAAGGCAGGTACTTGGATTTTAACGTTTCCGGCTTCTGGCTCGGTTCCACGTGCTTGCGCGGCCTCGCCTCGCGAATACGTACGAATCCTCTACCAAGGTATCGAATTCCAATAAGAATTCCAAGAAAGAGGAGCACAGCTGATAGACGTTTCCTCTCCGAATGATTTGTAACGATTAAGATTCTTCCTCTTCTCATGTCAGCTCCATTGCACGAATTCCCATTAAATTTCCACTCGACCGTAAACCTAATTCTGAGTTTAGTACGCCTGATATTGCCCCTACTGCAGCGAATTTCAGCTTTAAGGATGTGCACCAAGTCTATAAAAGATACTTTCAAAAATCCTTCAAATTTATTGCCTCTCTCGAAATACGAAACGATTGTTATTTCTGATTATATATAAAGCCTTGGAAAATCATTGAGTCTTTGAAATTGTGTTTCCGAAATGAAAATTGCACTTTGCAATATTTCTTAAGCAAAATAAAATAATGGGCTAGTATACGTCAGAAAAATAACGATTTGCAAGTGGTTTTCCGATTTCAGTGAAACTTGGAAAAATTATAGTATAATATAAGAGACATTTTCACTCTAAAGGATCTTTAAAAATTTTCAAAATTACGGAAGTTACGCCATCTTAGTGATGCATTCAAACGAGATCTCGTCTTTCAAGATTTTGTCTTGATGTTGTCTTGTCATTGTCAAGAATCTTAAAAAAATTATTGAATAACACTAATCTATATGTTACCATGGTAACCTAAATATTTTCACTCTACTTCGTGTTGTCAAAAGCAAGACTTCTCGAAAAAAAAACATAAAAAATAATTGACTGTTCAAGAATTTTGGTTAAAAATATTCTCGAAATTTCGAGCGATATGTAGCAAGATCAAGATTTTCTTGTCTTGAGGTACATCACTACATTTTTATTTAATTATCGATATTTTTGAAACCGAAAATTGGATTTTAATAAAATTTGGAGGTGTTATAGCCAAAACTACTCATTTTAGGATTATAATAAAGTCGAAAAAATGTCCAAATTTTGGCGAAAAGAAAAATCAAAAGAAAATTTTAATTTCATTTTCCGCCAAGTTGTCTGAATGGTTTTTTAAAATTATGATATAAAAATTCCTTATAATTTCACTTTCTCGTTTTAATGAGACCGCGCGTTACTAGCACACTGTGTATTTACTGTTCAAAAATGGTTTTCAGCTTTGAATTATCAATCGATTTAAACGTTTCTTTTCTAAAATTAAAGAGAATTAAATTCTTAATAAATGTACGAAGAATTGTTTTCGTGGCATTGACTTTTTAGCCTATTATTCCTTTAAGGGTATGTGATACATAATGACGTCACGAAATACCGACCAATTTTTTATTTAAATTTATTTATTAATTTTTACTTAATTAGTGGATTTATTAAGAGTGAAATGCAAATTTAATGCTGAAATTTTGGGAAATAATAAAGAATATATTTAGGCATCGACTTCTGGTGCGTTTCAGTTCTTATTTTGAAAAAGAAATTGTTCAAATATAATTTTCTTTCAAAATAAAGACTGAAACGCACCAGCCATCGATTTCTTGATATATTCCTTATTATTTCCTCAAATTTCAGCACTACATTTACAGTTCTCTCTTAATAAAGCCGCTGAATATAAATAAAAAATCGGCCAATAATTTGCGACATCATTAGGTATCACATACCTTTAATAAAGTTTAAAAAAAAACTTTTTCCACAAGAATATTTTTTGTCCGTTCTTATCACCTAGATATATTTGAACTAGAACTATATATGAACTTTCAATAACAGTGGAGCATACACAAGGGGCAATTAATTTATTAGTTATACAATTGTATTGTCATAAACAAATTAAATTAAAAATATAGCATTCATGTTTTGAAAAGTAGAAAACGTTTTCTTTTGTGTAAAAATACAATATATTCTAGTAACAACGTTCATGCGTTGCAAAAATTAGTAAATAATTTGTAACAAATTTTTTATAAACAAATATAAACAAATAATGAATGTGGAATTTCTAGAATAACCAATTTTTCACCTTAAAACAGTACTGCTTAAATTGTGCTATAAAAGTTGTTTATGCATAAACTATATATACAATATACACTGCTCCCCCCATTTAAGTCGGGTTTTGGGGATGGCCTGCAATGGCTTTGGACTTAAAACGGGAGTCTCTAAACCTAAACAAGTCAGGGCCGTATGAACTATTTCTGTTTCATTTTTTCACAAGTGAAAAATATTTTTTAAATATAAGTGTAATTAACCGTTTAATTTAATTTTAAGTTTTATTTAGTTATTATTTATTAATTATTATATATAATGCATAACCAAAACACTGACAACGAACTGAAGCGAACTGACGAAATTATCCGCTTAGTATTCTAAGCGGATCTCACCATCGGCAAACAT
>JBAGKK010000297.1:107185-127307 GCA_037177015.1 Euceroptres primus | reverse complement strand
ACTTTAACCAGAAAAAATAGTAAGGGCATATTTAACCAGAATTCTGGTTAATTTAACCAGACATTTTTTTGAGTGAACAATTAATTATTTAAACAAGTTTTATAAACAAGTGTACATTTTGGATACTTTTGCATGAATAGGCTTTTTTTCTTGGAATAAACTAGAAATGCCTTACCAATCATTCCTTATCATATTTGTCCAATTAACAAAAACTGTTGATTATTTAAACAATATTTGTAAACAAATTCACAGTTTGACCATTTTCCAATGATAAATATTAATCTTTTTTGTGGAATCAACAAGAAAAGTATTGCCAATTATTCCTTCTTGTCATATTTTTCTAATTAAAAAAAGTGTTGAGATACAATAAATAGATAATTTGATAACCCAATAAACAAGAACTCATCACACCTTTCATTAACACATATATTGGTTTTTTGGTTAATACCGCAAAAAATTAATATTTATTATGGAAAAATGGTCAACCTGTGAATCAGTTTATAAATATTGTTTAAATAATCAACAGTTGTTGTTAATTGGACAAATATGACAAGAAAAAGTCATTGGTAAAACATTTCTAGTTTATTTCACGAAGAAAACAAGTCTATTCATGAAAAAGTGGTAAAAATGTACATTTGTTTATAAAAATTGTTTAAATAATTATCAAGCAGCAGATATTCTTAACTAATCGCAATTAGGCTTTAATTTCTCTCATATTTTACATAAAAACTATGAATTTCAAAGAACTAATCATTTGGAATCACAAGAAAATGGCTTTTGTTCATTAATTTGTTTAAAATATTATAAACAATTTTTCTTACCCAAACCTACTGGAAATTGTTGCTAGATAGTTATTACACTAACTTAAGGGGTTAGTCTCATAACTTTAGGCATTTTCTGGATAGTTTTTATTACATATAAGAAAAAATTTTTTTTCATTGATTTTTGACGATTTGTTTTGAAGATACGGGCCCTTGAAGTAGGCATCTTTTGAAAATGGTTCTTGTTCATTAATTTGTTAAAAATATTATACACTCGAGCTCCGGTTTCTTTCGCTCCGATATACCGATTTTCCAGGGATTTTTTTCATGGGTGAGGGGTCCAAGGGGACGAGAAAGCTGAGCTCGGAGCTCAGCGGAGTTGCGCAAGTACCGTAGCAATGAAGTGCACAGTAGTCTAAGAGGATAATTCCGTCGGTTCGCATCAGTTCGTTTTCAGTGTTTTGGTTATGCATTATATATAATAATTCATAAATTATAACTAAATAAAACACAGTAGTCTAAGAAGATAATTCCGTCGGTTCGCATCAGTTCGTTTTCAGTGTTTTGGTTATGCGTTATATATAATAATTCATAAATAATAACTAAATAAAACTTAACAGTAAAGTAAACGTTAAATTAAACGTATATTTAAAAAATATTTTTCACTCGGGACAAAAATCAAACAGAAATAGTTCATACGGCCCTGACTTTTTTACGTTTGAGAGATCTCCGGTTTACGTGAAGTCCATTCAGGCAACCCCCGAAACCTGCAATAAACCGGAGCTACAGTGTAAACAATTTTTTTTCTTACTCTAACCTACTGAAAATTGTTGCTAGATAGTTACTACACTGACACAAAAAAGATCGAAAATACAAGATGGAAAGTAAAATTTATGCAAAAGCGTGTCTATGATTTCAAATGATGCTTATTTTAAGAGAGTCATGAGTTAAAATTAAAAAGATTTATCGTTTCAATGGAATCGCATACTTTGTAGAGGCCAACAAAATAATTTTTTTAAACTGTGAAGTACCATTGGGATTATGCTCGAAAGAATATATGTTGTTACTGAGGGCGTGAGTGTATTATAGGGAAAAAATTGCGGCGGTACTAAAAAGCTTTCATAGACATTTTTTTTTTAATTCCCAAAATTTTTTTTATTCCTTTCTAATTGTCAGAATTGATTCTCCATTTTTTTTACAACCGCTGTGATATCTTGCACAATCCATATTTGAGCCATGGAAATTGATACAGTCATTTTCGAGAAAATTTAATTTTTTGATTTTCCAAAATTTTTTAATAACTTTTGTAAAAAAATTTTTTTGAAGTTAGCATTTGGGGTAAATTAGTCTTATAATTGAAACTTACCACCCAAATATGAACCAAATATCTTCTAGGGCAGACCAACCATGCTCACCCAGCTATGGCCTTTCATTTGAGTTTGGTGTGATTAATTCAAATGAAAGGTTTACAAAATTCAGCATAGAGTCGAATTTTGGATGCAGACTGCTAATTCCGTGTACATTAAATTGCGTCTATCTTTTTCTGTTCCAGCAATGCGCATCAAGGCAAAACGACAGCAATCAAAATCTGCATACAAACGAAGTATATGGAACGCCTCTGGTGTGATGAAGTCGAGCGCTAGATCCGTCGTCGATTCGAGATGACGACTCGATAATCCGTATAAGCATTCTACCGGCGAATCATGGTCCAAGTGTATTCGGACCGAGGGGTTCGGAGCTCTTGCTGACTGCGTGCAGCTATGTTTATCATCGTCTCTTACGACCGGACATTCGCTAAGTAAATTAAAATTAGTCAATAAGAAATAAACGAATGATCACTTGGAGCCAAGTGCCACGGTGCTCGGATCTTTCCTCGCGTTAAAGGTTCGCGGTATTTTTTTTGTTCTCGACTTTATATTTTTTTGTACTCGCTTGTTGTAAATATCTTGAGGTCTACAAAACACGGGGAGACTTCGCTTCGGCAACGATGGCGCGAGCACCAGTGGATGCCAAAGTAAGTGTTCTTAAGGGCAGAAGGCAGCGAAGACATCGAACTTTGAAATTCGAGTCGGCCGACGAATCAGCGCTCGATATCTCGACCGTCCTATCCGGAACCTGAGCACGAGCTTTGATTCACCGTCCTCAATCGCTAAACAAACACGGGTTGCACGTTCGAACGTAAATAGGATTTATAAAAACAATGTATTCACTGTTTTCTTAGACCTGTGATATGAATAATAATAGCGATCGAGATTTGCGGACTTAAATGATTACGGATGATGTCCTGCCGGAGCCCTCTCTCGGAGAGAAACAAGGCAGAAAACAATCAAGATTGCGTGACTTCCCCGGGAATGACTCGTATATTACGTATTAAACAAGTAGATTTAAGAGAGTTAGTATTTCTTAAGAGGCAAGTAACTTTCATGGTTACTTAGTCGAGCACCGAATTGAACGTGTCTCAGACATGTTACGTCACAGAGGTTACATATGAGATTATATTATTGACTTCGTGAAAATGCGCGACGGTTGACTCCCTCAGTTTCTTGAGTAAATCCCTGCAGTACAGGAAATTGATATCAGTAATCGAAATTTATGTTTAAATCAGTTCAAATAATTCAAACTCGCCGGCAAATTAATTTATAATTAACTTTTATTTCAGTCGCGCTTCGCTTAACGTTGCCGAGTTTCCTTTTCACGAAATTCGAGTTTCTATTCGAGATTAATTCTCAAAATTGACTGTAATCTGGGTCTGATTAAATACATTGTTAATTTCTTGAAGGTGCTACATGGACTTGTTTCCATCGAAGAAATGAAACAAAATAGTGAGCCCTGCAGAATTGAACCCTCTTCACATTATCTCGTACTCGTGTAAGATGAGACACTTGGGCTTGTGTGCGTGCAAGCATTGTACATACCGGATCAAGGATTCACGTGTACACTTCGAAGCTAACTCTAATATTAGCGTAGAGATTCGTGTTTGCTTATTAGTTCTTGATGAGCTCGGCTGAAGTGGTCGCATCTCGCAAAATTACTAAGCGAAGCGTTCGCGATTATTCCACAACTCTTGGTGGAATGAATCTTCAAGCTTTCCGTGCATTTTCGCCAGGTCAAAAGCGAAACTGAACGGAGAAACCCGTGGTTTATCGTCATGGGACCTTGGACACGTTGCTAATTATATACTAAATTATATTACTAAATATACTAATTCCAAACTAAAGTCAACAGTTTCAATCGCAAGTCGTGACTAAGTTGTCGATATACTTACTATTTGAAGAGTAATTCCATAAATGATTTTAGAATTAATCTTAGATCCCCAAGACATCAGTGTCTTGATTTTAAAATATTTTAAAAATTGGATTCTAAAAATGAGCTCAAAATTCATATTTACAGGCAACGTGTCCATGAATTCCTGACACTATAAAATAATACTTAATAAAAAGTAGGGAGGTCATGACACCTTTCTGTATGGATTTAAGTTCCCTGGAGAAATAGTGACAGTTGATTCTTGCCCTTAGTTTGTAAATAATTATTAAAAGCGTGTGCCATCCAAGGCACTTTGATTTTTCGACGCTCGGTAGAACTTTCGCCCGCGCAGAGCGCTTTTCTCGGGCGATCGAGGGTACACATATAATGTCTATATTCTAGAAACCATGTAACTTTTAATTTCTGTACAAAGACGTTCTCCATATGAATTAACATAAGACGATTTAATTTTATACTTCGTCAATAGTTTACGGTGCGAAGCTATTAGTAAAAGAGGGAATGAAAGAGAGAGACAGATGAATGAAACTTTTAGAGTATAAGTGTAAAACAATAATTGGTAAACTAATTCTTGAGTATGTACTTATTACGAGCTTCAACAAGTATTGAATAGTATTATCACTTAAGGTAAGAATCGACTTTTATTTAAGGACTTTTAGCGTGCCGACAGAGCCAGCAGCAAAAAGAGTCACCGTCGTGTATAAGTTGCCTCTGAGTTCCCTAAAAGGAGACAACGGTTGTCTAAAATTCGCGTAGCTGTGAAACGAATTACTTTTTGCGAAACCCTTTGATGATCGACTGAAAATAGGAACAACTGAAAATAGGAACAACTGATAATAGGAACAACTGAAAATAGGAACAACTGATAATAGGAACAACTGAAAATAGGAACAACTGAAAATAGGAACAACTGAAAATAGGAACAACTGAAAATAGGAACAACTGAAAATAGGAACAACCGAAAATAGGAACAATTGAAAATAGGAACAACTGAAATTAGAAACAACCTTTGCATTTATCAACAATGATCAGCATTTAAAAGTACTTGAAAATACTCGATGTGAAAGCATTTCATTAAATTAGAGAGAATGAGAGTAACATAAATCTCACTTGTACACATACACACACTCACGTAAACTGTAAAGGAATACGTAACGGCCGTGTAAAGAATAGTGAATCTACTAGATGACGGATTTGGTCAGCTGTCCTGTTCACTTTTCAATGAGAACAAATGCTATTTGAGTACTTAAGAAATTTATTAATAAATTTACCAACCCTGGTTTTTATTGCTAATTAAAGTGATCGAAACAGATTATCAAGTCCGTCCTCTAATTATATTATAATAAAGTAATAAGATACACATGATCCTTGGCCGGGAGCTCAACGTACAAAGGAGAGTGGACATTCTTATTATATTGTCATATAAATTTTCGAGAAATAGACTGTAAATGAAAGAGAGCAATTTCCATCAATTGAGTGTCCCTCGCTCTTGAACTTCGAGCTTCCTGGAGGTCTGCGTGATTACAGAAAGCAATCTAAGATGAACCCTAATGTTGTTAGACCTATTATTTATAAGATTACTAAATACTGTATGTTATTTCCTGAGCGGTTGGCGCAACGGAAAGTCGGTTTCTCCCAGACTGTTGCTATCGATCGCCGAAGCAGAGTATTCGTTTCAACCTGCCACTCATTCTAGGAAATGATTTCTTATTTTAAATTCAATATTTTGAACACGACTGATTTTTCTAGTTTTAAATCATCTACTTCAAGCAATTATAGTTTTATAATCACTTTTTTTTTAAATGACCACGACGACTTTTTGAGTTGGAGTTTAAAAAAAAATGATATTAGACAATGGTTCTTCCGTAGCGCCAATCGAAAGCAAGTTAGGCTAGCTCGGTTAGTGTGCGCGGTATGATCAACATGATATAAAAATGGGTTATTGCCGTAAGATAAAAATGACTTATTATTACGATAAAGATGAAAGAATATAGCTGATAACGACTTATTAAATATATCATTAGGACTAGCCGACGATTGTCTTTATGAGTTCTGTTGAATAGACCTCGTTTTTTGGATACTTGACACATTTTATTTTATACTTCTTCATCCCTAAGGTACATTTCATAATGTATCCTAAATACATTTTATATTGATTAAGTCTTCGTTTATTGTTTTTCTGTACTCGTTTCGCCCCTTCATTTTTTTCAGCGAATGTTTTCATTTCATCCTCATTCTTACAAGGTGAAGATCATCTTGGTACTAATTCAATCGAGCATTACTAATAATTTACACCGTGGCACTCGTTCTCTTCCTTTTCTATCGAACACTCTTTGTTCATCCTCAACACCATTGGTGGAGGATCTAACCGTGATTCGTGGAACCCGGAGGATCCAACATTCCGTGCACGGGAATTCAATTTGTTCGATCGCAAAGGATATCTCACATCACTCAAAGAAGCTTCCATCGAAATGCAACGTACCCTTGCCATGCGTTGTTAGAAATCTTAAATCTTTGACGCATCGAAAAAAATTTTCATTGACCAAGGACACTAATCGCTCACATATCGCGATAATTAAAACAAATAGGTAACGAATTTTCAAGTAGAGGTTGTACAAGAGATCTGAATAGAAATTGAATATGTAAACTGAGAAGTTCTTTCAGTGGAATATCATAAAGAGAGTTGACATTATTTCATTTTGATTTTTTTTTATTCTCAACGACTTTTGTTGGAAATAATTGTTTAAGTAAATTTTCTTACAGCCTCCATCTGGTTCCACAGTCACGTTCATTTTATTTATTCATTGTCATGAACTTCATTCTCATTATCACATCGACAACGAGTATTTTTCATTTCGGGAACTTCATGCATTAGGAGATCCTTTTAGATATTCATCTACTACCTAAACATCCAATCGCTATTTTTATCAAAAAAAAAAACATGTTAAAAATCTTTAATAGTTATCCATTGTTCACTATTGCTATAATAAAGTTTTGCTTTGATAAATGACTTATCAGTGTTTTATTTTTAATTCTTATCCTTGTCCTTATTTCTATTTGTGATATGACTTTTCAAATACAAATAAAAGTTTTGGAAAATATTGAAGAAGGTAAGTATTCGAGTACTATAAGATGATTGTTTGACCTCAAGGTATAGACCTTTAGTCGCCAGATTGGAGACATAACGTCACCTGTCGAGAAGGTGTCACCGTTTACTATTATACCCTCAATTCCAGGTTCTGAATCGAATGACTTACGTCATTTTTTACGTCATCATAACTATACGTCATGCAAAACTTAGGGTCGTTGCTCTATAACTCAAGAAATTATGGATTTAATAATCGTTAAATAGACGTTAGGAGCTATAGCTTCCAACCAATAATATCTTTTTTAAATAAATGCACCCTGCTTCTTTTTTATAGTATTAAATTTTTTAAAATTTGATGGGTATTTGTTTAATTTAAAGTGGTAAAACCGATAACTGCTTCGCCATTTTCAGACCAGTTAAGTTCATAGCTTTTTAATGGTATGAGAAATCCACATTGCTAAAAAGTGGCAAAGTGTTATACATTTTATCCGAACGCTGTACATTTATAACCACCTTTATGGCCCTATGGTGCCACCCTCTGTAGATATTTCAGTTATTCGAAAGCTATCAAATCTCGATAAAATCACCGAAACGACCCAAGTTTTAATGGAGTTAGCCACTCTCGTTTAATTAACTATTATACACTCTCCGAATGTGGAATTTCAGATTGCGCTGAGATATAACTTGCGAATTCTTCGTTGGTTCGTGCTGGCTGAAGTTTCATCAATTATTTTTACAGGGCAAGAATTTGTTTCTTAGAAAAACTTAGAACTTGAAACTTGGAAAAATCAATAAATAATTAAAAATTTAAATAAATGAGAAGTTGATAGTAAATATAATAGAGAATTTACGAATTCATTTGATAGTTTTAAGGAAGTTATTACATATTGAGATTGAGCAAAAATTGGACCTTCAGTCCAGTGAAAGAGAAAACAGGGTCTCAAAAAGCAGAGAAAGCAATCACTTTAAGTAACACCGAGGTACCATTCGCAAAAAAAACATAAAAGCCTCCTTCCAAATCAAGAGGGAGGCCTTTTAACAGAATTCTATCAAGATGAATGTTCTTACAACCAAAGCGGACTAAAGGCATCAGTTTATGTACACAAACTTTTCTATTACCCTGAGGTTTTAAGCTCAAGTACGAAATCTTCAGAATTACTCTGAATTAAATTTAAGTTAACTAAATCTCCTTATTTCTCCACCCAATATTTAAATACAGCTTTTCATTTACTATCGTTGTTTTTAACGAACAATCCATCATTTAGCGCTACAAATTTTCATCCATAAAGGTGGCACAGACATTTCCTTATTAAATTAATGAATCACTCATTTTCGTCAAAAAAAAAGGCTGATAAATTTTAATAAAATTATTCCCGAAAGTTTCCAATAAGAAATAATGTGAATTGAATTTATTTGTGCGTAATTGACAAAAAGTGGACCATTTTAAGTCACTGCCATTTTCAACACTTCCTGGAATTAATTAATTTTTTCCAAATATATCTGTACAACGATCTCACATCAGGGAATAATTTAGGAAAGTTTCAAAATTTTAGACGACTTCGCTTAGTAATTATAAATAAAAATGATTTAAAAATGTCAGGTTACGCGATGTCATAAACTTAAATTTAAAATAGAAAATTACTAAATAATATTAAAAATATTTTCTTTAACAATTTGGGTCTATGAAAATCGCTTGAAAAGAGTTGAAAAAGATGATTATGGAGTGATAAGTTGAATATTTTACAGCAAAAGATGCAAAGCCCCAAGTTTTGTGACAGGTTTTACGATTTTGCTATTTAAAAATAAAACTCGAAGATCGTGATTTATACTATTCAAAATACGACGTAGATTTGTTAATTTTAGTATAACGAAGATTTTCATCAACACCGATTTCTCATCAGTATTTCCAAGTAGCAGTCAATAATAAAAATGCAACCTTTAAAAAACGTATACGATGGCAAATATGAGATGTGATTTATAACACATATATACACAAAAGCTTTTTAATTTATGATACTTATTCGTTTAAAAGAAATAAATTAAGTGGTTAATAATTAAAATGCTTAAATTGAACATGATCTTTTAATTCGGTTTCATTTATTTTAGTTGCATATCAAACATAATGATTGTTTTTGAATGTTACAATAGAGACACTTGAAAGTAACGCTATCAAAAATTTGTCAAGTATTTTTTTATGTTTATAACATTTTAAAACCTATAACCGCAGTAATTTTTATTATAATAAAATTTTATTGTTACAATTAAACACCTGAAAGTAGTGAAATCAAAAATCTGTCGATAAATATTTTTTGATTTTTATAACATTACAAATCATAAAATAAGAATCCTTTTTATTATAATGAAATAAATTAAAATAAAATATTTTTAAAATAAAATCCGATGTGTGGTATGATTTACATTGACATCTGTGGGTTTAACATTTTGAATTGGAAGAAAAAAACAAAAACTATTTAAGGTAAATGTCCCAGTAAGCGTGACCTTAGTCCCAGTAATCGTTTCGCCGTCAATCTTATTTTTTAAGCATTTATACTTGATTTTTATTGATTTTTATAATAAATAATGCTAAATCTCGTTAGTTTGGGTTAGTAAATACTTTTTTAAAGATCTTTTATAATTATTTCTTTAGGTTATAGGCCAATTGTACGATTACTGGGACCAGTACGATTACTGGGCCATCTACCTTACACGTCAAAAATACAAAAAATGTTGATATACATTTCAAATATAAACATGAAAATGATAGCTTAAATAACATCTTAAAAACTACATCTTCTAAATTGAATTTTTTAAATTCAAATTATAAATTTTTCAAATTACAAATTTTAGATAAATTTTTCACAAATTTAATTATAAATATTAATACAAAACGTACTTGCCGGACCCTTTTAATATTTATTCCTGAAATAATTCATAATGCTTTTAAATTTTAATTGAAAAAACTTTTTTTCGCTTAAATTAAAAAAATTAATGTTTATATAGACTTAAAACAATTATCAACCTCCGTAATAAACCACTTCTATCGTATATTAAATGTATGAACCTATAGTATTCAAAAAAAAAGTTTTTTAAACAGATTTCTTTGTATGACGACATAACTTAGGACTATACAGCTGCTGTTTGGAGCTTTTTGCACAGTTTTATTGTCAATTACAATTGAGTTTCTAGGCACACTTTATAATAAAATAATTTATTATAAACACAGAACTTTTTAACGTAAAATTATCTGTTATAAATATTTTTAATATACATATTATATTACAATTATACATCTACGTAAGACACAGTTTGAAACACTCACATATAAATATCACCATTTATTAATTAACAATTTTTAAATTGTCTATTGTTAGTACTTTTAATAATTAATAACTTTAAACGATTGTTAATAATCTCTAAAAATATATTTTATTTATGATTGACTAACAAAATCGCCACAGGCTTTAAAAGGGTCCGAAAAGTACGTTTTGCATTAAAATTTATAATGAAATTTGTGAAAGATTTGTCTAAAATTTGTATTAAGAAAATTCTACTTAGAAGATTTAATTTTTAAGATGTTATTTAAACTATCATTTTCACGTTTATATTTAAAATATATATGAAAATTTTTTGTATTTTTGACCTGTAAATAGTTTTTGTTTTTTTCCTTCATTTCAAAATGTTAAACCGACGTGTGTTAAAGCAAATCATACCACACATAATTTTATTTTTAAAATATTTCATTATAATGAAAAGGATTCTTATTTTATGATTTTTAATGTTATAAAAATAAAAAAATACTTGTCGACAGATTTTTGATTTCACTATTTTCAGATGTTTAATTGTAACAATAAAATTTTATTATAATGAAAATTACTGTAGTTATAAGTTTTAAAATGTTATAAAAATAAAAAAATTCTTGTCGACAAATTTTTGATATCGTTACTTTCAAGTGTCTCTATTGTAACATTCAAAAACAATTATTATGTTTGATATGCAACTAAAATAAATGAAACCGAATTAAAAGATCATGTTCAATTTAAACATTTTATTTATTATCCACTTAATTAATTTTTTTAAACGAATAAGTATCAGAAATTAAAAAAGCATTTGTGTATACATGTGTTATAAGAGAATCTCATACTTGCCATCGTATACGTTTTCTAAAGGTTGTATTTTTATTATTGACTGCTATTTGTAAATACTGATGAGAAATCGATGTTGATGAAAATCTTCGTTATACTAAAATTGTAACAATCTACGTCGTATTTTCAATAGTTTAAATCACGATCTTCGAGTTTCATTTTTAAATAGCAAAATCGTTAAACCTGACACAAAACTTCGGCACAGACTTTGCATCTTTTGCTGTAAAATATTCAACTTTTCTCCCCATAATCATCTTTTTTAACTCTTTTCAAGCGATTTTCATAGACCTAAATTTTCATAGACCTAAATTGTTAAAGAAAATATTTTTGATATTATTTAGTATGAATGACTGAATTATCCTTATGGGCAATTCTTTGGAACCTTTAACTTTTGGGCTATCGGTTTAAGGGACTATACCATTGTGAAATTTTTGTCAGAATTTTTAAAATTCAATATTTTAAAAAGTTATAAACGGATTTAGGTTTTCGCTCTCTTGTTTTGTTGGGAAAAGTAATTTCTACAAGTTTGGGGGATTTAGTTGGTTGCCTTCTCATTTTTCTTTCCTCTTCTTTATTTTTGTAGGATCTTTTTGGAGGATCCTTTTTTTTAATTATAATAGAAACATGTCATGGTGTTTGTTGAAATTTGGTCGTTGGATTCTTGATTTTATTTTCAGGAGCTCTATACATTCTACAAGTTTTGTATGAAAAATTTTTTAATAAAATTAAAATTGTTGACATAGTTAACGAACCGAATTTGGTGTTCTTTTGGACTGCGGCAGAGCTACAGGTCGCTGTAATCATCTGAAACAAAAAGTCGAACAAGATTAATAAACACGAATAGACTGGCTATCGTCGTACACGAGAATTTTTTTGACAAAATGGCGTTTTTTTTGTTTTTTCTGCATTTTTTCAATCTTCAATATTTTTTTCGGAAGGAAAAAAATCCCCGTGTACGACGAGAGAAAATCTATCTAAAAATACACTTAAAAAATTTGAACCAAATCGGATGAGAGGTTTTCGTGCAACCTCTGCTGCAGTAGTAAAAAAACACAAAATTTTGTTCGTTAACCATGTCAATAATTTTGACTTTATTAAAAAATTGTTCGTACAAAATTTGTAGAAATTACTTTTCCCAACAAAAAAAGAAAAAGAAAACTAAAATCCTTTGATAACTTTTCGAAATATTGAATTTAAAGATTCTAAAAAAAAAATTCACAGTGATGTAGTTAGTCCCTTAAGAGCATATAAATGAAGAAGCACACATAAGAAGCACATTAGCCTATTATTAATTGGAATCGTAATTAATACATTGTTAGTAGTGCACAATATCGAAGAGAATGACCCCACCCAATAAATTTATTTTAAGAGATGTTTAGGTTATATGTCTTATATTTCATAAATTGTAGTAATAATTTTGTAATAATAAATAGTAATTATTATAATAAAACAATTAATACACGAATCAATTTGATGAACAAGTTTATTTATTCTGAAATTAGAAGCAGATCTTTTTTGAAGAACTTTAAACATTTTTTAAAAAAATTTTACACTTTTCTATAATTTGCCTGTATTCATTAGCGTCAAATTTAAAAACACCTTTTTCTATATCACATATAGAAAAATAATCTCTAATAATATCTTCTCTTAATATCAGACTTGATGAAAATCAAATCTTTCTTCGACCGTAAATGTTTATGTGAGGAAGTATTTTTGTAAGTCTTACGGTCTTCAAGTAAAATAAAAAACGAAACTTGTTGAAAAGTTAGTCTTAAGAAAGGATTAATTGATAGTTGTATAAAAATGAGTGATATTAAATTTAGAAAAGAAAATTTGGATCAATTGAAAATTACATTACATAGTTCAGAGTAAATATCCGATTCCTCTGATAAAAAGTATTATTCGAGAAAGAATCCATGAAATCTACAATGGCTCCAGTAAGAAGAAAAACTGGATTGACACCAAAAGTTACCACCAGTTACCACTTACCACTTATAAAAATTCTGGCTAGTGGAAATAATACTCACAAAAGACGCATTATTGAATCCATTTTTGTAAACAAATATAATATATCTACTAATCTACAGACAGAAATCATGAATGTAAACAAAATTTATTTAAGAATCATCAAATAATCTTTAATTAATTCAAATTCAGTTGCTTCAGCAAGTTTTCCTCATTTGCGGTTCCTTTAGATGTCGCCTTTATCCTTGTAATGAATAAACGGCCTTAATGTATTTTATTTTTCTGCTTAGTCATATTTTTCTGCTTATTCATGTTTTTCTGCTTAGCCTCTTCAATTTTTATAAGGCTTTTATCTACGGATGATATTGTATATACCTGTTTTTAAATTGGAATCATACTTTTTAAAAATTACATAAAAATTTGACATATTACTTCTTTGACATGTATTAACTCCAAAATGTGAAGGTTTTTGTTTCCTTCAAAATATTTAATTCAGTGATTTCTTGTATTTCTACTTTTTATTTCTACATATGTAGAAAATTTTTATTATCATATTTTATATTTTATATTATCATATTAAATAAGGTTCTTTGAAAAAGGCACGCAGTGTTAGCCGAAACGGCAGAATTAATAAACGAACTTTCAACAAGTTTCGTTTCTTATTTTACTTGAAGACCGTAACACCTTCAAAAATACTTCTTCACATCTTCTCTTGGAAGGTTAATAATTTTGCAAACAATTTGGTTATAGTCTATAATTTATGTTTTTCTAGAAATAGGCTACCTAAATTTTTCCCCGGAACGAATCATAAAGTCTACTCTGATATTTTCTGGCAATGCTTTATGCATTATGTAATGCAGGATTTTTTCTCGATATTTCTTAACGTACTCTGCCCTAAGTACTTCCTTTTACTAGTAGAAGTATTTAAATATAAAATACATTTTTTATCTAGAAAAATGAGAACTTTATATGAAAATTTTAAATGAAAACTTTAAATGAAAATTATATAAATATGAATTCCTTAATGTTTTTTTTAAAATTATACTGTCAATAAAAACTTTTCATTTGTTAAAATTCTAGTGGTATAAAATTGGAAATCATAAAAACTACAGACGGAGGATATATTGCACGATCGATGTATTGCGTATTTAATGTTTTTATATTGACTTTCCGGGAACTGTTGTTAAATTAAAATTTGTGTCCAGTGTTAAGCTTATTATTCATAAAAATATTCTAAAAGTAAAAAGTTATTCTTTTTCCCGAAACTAATTTAAAACGTCAAGAACACAAAAGGTAAAGGTATCATGGAAATGCCCTTATACATTAATTTTCGTTTGTGATTTTAAATAAATTGGCAAACCTCAAAGTTTTTCATACAAAGTGTAACTTTTCAAAATATAAGCTTTTCAACAAGGCGTAAAAGAATTAAGTTCAGGCCAACGAGTATGTAATTAAATGTAATAGTTAAATTTCCGCTTTTATCTCTTTTTTCACCTCTTTTACCTCTTAAACTTCGACGTGAGCTAACTATAGAAGAACAATCTAATATAAAAGAAGAATAATCTAAATATATAAGAGTGAGCTTTTTGTTGGATTCGTTTAAGATCTCTCGATTTTCAGCTTTTCTCGTTCACAAGTGCTTTGTCTTATTATCCTTTATTTTTAGCTTTTTTCTGGATTCTTATTTTTCGTTGTCTTTTTTAGATTCTTGAGAAATTTGCAATACAAAAGTCGATCCTAAAAGAAGGATCCTAGCACGAAGCGCGATTATAGTGCTGCACTCAACGTGCTGATAATGCTTTACTAGCATTATGGAAAACAGTTCGCTACAACCGTATTATCCGCTCTGACGCTCACCGAGGCTCATCTCTTAGCTAAATCATGTTTCCTTGATGACATGTTCCTTACCACCTGTGCTTAAGCTTAAACTTAAAACTTAAAACAATTTTAATCATTTTGTAGTTTTAAAAATCTCGTCTTTAAAACATTTTTAGGGAAATTTTATGATTAAACAATTTCTATGATCAATAATTACTATGACCAAGAATCACAATATTACTCCTAATCAGAAAGAAAATGTTTATTTTATCTCAGTAAATCAGGAAGTATCAAAATCATCCAAAAAAAATGGATCAATTTGATCTGCAACAGTTTTATCCAAAAGTAAATGAATATTTTTCCCAGGTATTTTCAATTTTTTTGATTGAAAAAAATTGAGTTGCAATACCAAAAGCAAATGAATATTTTTCCCATGTATTTTCAATTTTTCTTATTGAAAAAATTAAGTTACAATATCAAAAGCAAATGAATATTTTCCCCATGTATTTTCAATTTTTTTGATTGAAAAAATTGAGTTGCAATACTTTGATATTCTGAATTTACTGTGATGTTTTTGTTAAGTGGGCACCTTTGCTTCACCCACAATTTTACAAAATATTTTGATGATTAAACCAAATATTTTCTTGATTTAATGGTTTACAACTTATATAAACCATTATAATAACCTTACAATAACCAATTTATTATCGATACATTTTTGACAATTTTACAACTAAAATAACAAAGATATTGAAAATTCGTTTCAAAATGTATCGAGAATGTAATTTAATATGCTGCACATACATATTAGAACCAATTTTCACGAAAATAGATTAACCACTTTGTTAAAACTAATATTGACAATATTCTAATATTTTAGTGCTATTCTTCCAATTTTTGTATATTACTTGGCAAACTTACATTTCACAAATGTTATTTTTATATCTGTAAGTATTTTGTACTTGGCCAATTTTTTGCGTCGCTAATTTTTTTTGAGGGGAGAATATATTACCATGAAAAATGGTTTAGGTACGTTATTAAAACAGTGAAAAAATAATAATTGTAACATGTAAGAGAAACTACAGAAAGAGAGTGAACAGAAAGAGTTCATTGACACACATAAATATGATAAAATAAGTAGGTATGATGGTTTCACCAATAGAGAATTTTTTACCTGTGTGGGTAATTCCCAAGATATCTCACACAGTGTAACAAAATTGTGAGGGCAATATAATGCAAAGTGAAACGAGATAAGTAAAATCTGTACATATTATTTATTTTGTCCCGTTTACAAACTTATCGAATTTCTTTTGGAATTTTCTACAGGTAGGGGTTCAATAAAACTGTGATTGGCCAATTATTTAGCGCCATTGGAGTATATAAACAAGTGAATATTTTTTTAGTAGGAAAACTACTTCTTCCATAAAGAAAATTGTTCTCAGACAGAAATGACGGGATTCGTAGCATTTGTTGCCTCAGTCATCTTAGTAGCTAGTAAGTTTCACAATCTCCATTATAGTTATTTTTCAACAAATATATTTTAATGCTTTACTTACATTTAGTTGTGGCATTCACATTTACTTTACTTACATATTACTTACATTCATTTCTTTACACTATTGCAAATTATTCAATGTTTTAAACGTCTTGAGCTCATTTTTACCACGTTGTTTTCTAAAAAGTACTAAGGATTGTAGAAAGGATAAAAATATCACGACAATTTGAAAATGAGAATCCAAAAATTTTGCAAACAATTAAATTGTAGCTTATTTTAGGCTATAACTGTATGGCATAAAGAAATCTTAGGTAAATTTTTTTCTACATTTTTTACCTGAGTTATTTAAAATGAAACTTTAAATTTAATTAATATATTAATATAATTTAATTTAATTTATGCAATTTATAGTAATCACAAAAACAATTCTCAAGGAGATCGATCCAGAATTTGCTTTTTCCTTTCTTCGACCGTTATTAATATTCAATAATTATTGCAAGGTTTTTTTCGGTCTGACGGTCAACAAATTTAATTAATAAGACAAAATAAAGTAATCCAGAATTTGCTTTTTTCTTTCTTCGACCGTTATTAATATTCAATAATTATTGCGAGGTTTTTTTCGGTCTGACGGTCAAATAATTTAATTAATAAGACAAAATAAAGTAATCCAGAATTTGCTTCCTTTTAATAAATTATTGCATTTATTAATGTTTCTCTACGTTTCGACCACACTGCAGGTCTTTTTCAAGAGTCAGATTTTAAATCTATAAATAAAAATAAATATTGTATTAAATAATATAAATGTCTACAATTTCGTACGCAAAGTAATCAGAATAACGAAGTATTTTTACAAACAAACAATTTTTTGGTACATACCTTTGTCAAGACATGTTAGTGTTTTAAAATTTATATAAGAACGCTTTCATAAAAAATCAGTTCTTTATTTGAGCACCAAAGACTTAAGAGGCTCAAGTATTTTCAATAAAGTTTACATTTTTTTCACACATTTTTTTCACAAGTTCACATGTTTACGGACGGACGATAAAAGAGAGCTGAACGAAAAAAAATTATAGGCTGAACGAAATTATTGTAATAGTGAGAGGGGCGTCTCATAAGGCTAAATAGTTTAATACTATGAAAAAAGCACGCCAAAGCTTCAAATTTGAATAAATTAGTATGAAACTGATTGTTAGGTTAATAATAAATTATATTATTAAATGTTAATGCATAATACATTGATAAAAGTTCGTGTTTTTTATTTCGGATTTTAAATTTATTAAGGTTTTTATATTTTTATTAATATATATGGGACATTTCACGTCAAACGGATCACTGGCATCCTAAAAATTTGGTTTGGCCAATCAAAACGAATAAAGGCTTAAATTAATCGACTTTATTTTAAAAAATTCAAAATGGTGGATTCAAGATAGTGCCTTAAAAATATGTTTTTCTCGGTACATTCCTCAAAAACAGTAAAAAAAAATATATAACCTTTTCGAACACTCTTTCAAAATACATATGTCACCATTTTTGGAATCTCTAATTACGAATCTGACATCAGAACTTTAAAATTCAAAATGGCGGATCCAATATGGCGGCTGAAAGCTCATCCTGATTCATTAAATAGTAATAAAATACTTCTGGATCCTTTAAAATTGTGGGAAGATTCTGATTGTAAAATCGTATTCAAAACTCTCAAATTAAAATCGTGGATTATAAAGATACAGCCAGAAACCCTAAAGAGTGACCGCAAAGTAGGCTGTTTTTTAGCATATTTTTTGCACCTCGCTGGCGACCTGGGGAAAAAATATAAAAATATGTTTCAGGTTTAAAATTACTCATCATTGAAAACCAAAATGAGAATCGCTGTAAATTTAAAACATTGAAAAAATCCAAGATGCCGGCCAATTGGGTATTCAAAAAATATGTTAGTTATATACATACATTTCTACAGTTCTCAAAGAAATATTTCCAAACTTTGCTAGGGAAAGAAGTTTTCGGTTTTAAAAACTATCTGGTGAACTACGGCAACAAAAATTTGGAAAAATCCAAATTGGTCGTCAATCAAATATTCAAAAAATAGCTTACTTCTACAGTTTTTAACGAAATATTTTCAAACCTTGCTAAAAACATAAGTTTGGCGTTTAACTATCTGATTTAACTAACTATCTTTAACTATTAAACATCCAAAATTTTTACACCATTGAGTTCTTAGTAAAAAATTAAGAAAATAATCCCTATGACATTTTTTTCTATAATCAAAAATAAAGAAGATTAGGCTTTAAAAACTTTATGGCTGATGAGGGAGTACTGTATTGTTCGTCCTAATCCAAATTCATACTACAACATTTTTTGTTCAAAAGGAGCAAATATATTCATGTGTCGTTTGTATTTTTAAAATTTTTTTTCTTGTTTTTTATGGGTCAACCTAACATATACAATAAACATACGACAAAAGTACATAAATAATAAAAGATTCTTTTATAATCATAATAATTTTCTGCATCCTTTTTGAAACCTGATTTTCTATAAAAAGAAATTCATTTCCTCTTTTAGGTGAATTAGTAATCGATATTGATGGAAGTCAAATCGATTCCAAGCCAGTACCAATCGAAATGGTACCTTACATCGTAAGCATACGATTAAAGAATTATCACCATTGCAGTGGCAGTATAATCTCTTCCAAATTTGTTTTAACTGCTGGTATTTGTGCTAAATTTGCTCCATCGAAATACAAAGTTCAAGCAGGTTCAGCGACCGAATTAATTGGAGGAAGTATGCACTCGGTGGATCAAGTAATTCAATACGGTGGTTATCTGGATAGCGATGGTCTCCCTGAAAATGATATTGCTTTGCTTAAAGTCAATCCTCCCTTCAAATTTGATGAAACTCGTGCCAAGGTTCCTTTATCCGAAAAGGAAACTCTATTTGGAATTAATGCAACTGTAGTTGGTTGGGGGAAATCAGTGGAATCTAGTACACATTCATTTACATTGCAAGCTGTAAATGTACCGATAATTAACAAGGATAAGTGTAGAAAGGCTTATGAAAATATCGCTAAAATTACGGAGAATGCGATTTGCGCTGGCTTTGCCGGCAAAGACTTTTTCGCTGGGGTTTCTGGTGCTCCATTGGTGGTTGATGGTGTTCAAGTTGGCGTACTATCATGGGGTCTATTAGCTGAAGACACAGATAAACCTGATGTATACACTGAAGTAGCTAAATTCAATTCTTGGATCAAAAATTACATCTCCGATCCCTAAGTTTCTTAAAAATAATAAAAATAAAAGAAACAATTGCAGCAGAAATTGATGATATAAATCTTTTATCCTGGGCTAGAAGCAGGGATTTATGCAAGTGTTGCTTAATTTTTACGATACTTCTGTTCAAAATTATTGTACTTATACTCTCATATAATAAAAAATATCACACCTTTTAATAGGACTATTATTTGCGATCTAGTTCCGAAACCTAAAACATAAATAGTTTAATTTCAAAGATTAAATTGATTGACGTAAAAGATTGATTAAAATAATGTAATATAATAATGATTATATTAGCTTAGTATTATAAGGGACCGTCCATAAAAGAC
>JBAGKK010000297.1:27362-44877 GCA_037177015.1 Euceroptres primus | reverse complement strand
TAGAGTCACTCGCTTTAGTGCCAAGGCCATTGAGGCAACCCCCGAAGCCGGCATTAAATCGGGCTTTCAGTGTATAACTATTATTATTTTCAATCTATTGGAGAACCTTCAGACCAACGTTTTGATTACGGACTTGTGAGCTTCGGCAGACGGGATGTATGACATTAAAGCAAAGGTAGAACCAATTTCAATATTGGAGCAAATTACAGGGAGTGGAGTCGACCTTGTCTACGGTTGGCGACTCTGGAGGAACAGAGCAATGAGCGACTTTCTCGTAGGTGGCGCAATGGCAGTCTGCAGATTGCGTTCTTAAAGTCCGTATCGATGTCAAGATTACGACGTCGTCGACAGTCGTCCCTGAAGAAACACAAACGTCCCTGACATTGTCGCGTCATGCAAGGATCTCGACTATGAAGGAGCGCATTCAGTGCAACGATTGCGTATAACGTCTGCTTTTATGGCTGCTGTTTCCGTCGAATGCTTGCCTTTCTCCAATGATTCCACCGGTTTCATTGGTCCCTCGATAATGACCAAGAGGCCAAGGAGATCTGGACGTTAATGGAGGAAGTGTAAATTGGTAGAATATCTGTTGTTCTAATTAACTGGGTTCATCTGCTAAATGTCTCAAATCCTGCATCAACTTTTTTGGGTATATTTTCTGCAACGATTCCTGTTGCGCCGACAACTTCGTTTTTGCTTAAAATTTCGCCCAATTTTCTGTTTTTATGTCCCGTCTCGAATCACCGAAAAGTACAAAACGCACAACAATAACGACCGTGTCGATTCGCAGTCACCGCGTCGAAGCGTCTGGAAATTAACCGTGAATCCCAGTGAACGAAGTCAAGCATATTTAAGCGACAGTGAACGATAGTTGCAAAGGCGACACGCAGTAATTCTACTGTGGTAAATCGATGGGTCAAGCTCGTCAGATAGCAAAATGATTGCTGGACATAAGCAGCTCTGGGTTCAAGGTCACATGGAAATGAGGTCTGCTTCTTTCATTCATTTTGGTTTTGAGTTAGTTTCAAAGGCATTTAAAGATAGAAGTATTAAGAGAAACAAGAGTAGATTAAATTATAATTTCTGAAACTATGTGAGTGCTCGCCTTTCGCGACAAATAGGTTCGTTAAAATAATTGTATCGGGCGTCGATGTAACGCACTTGGGTCGTCTATTGGGGATCGTTAAGTCACGATCGTGAGAAACAAGAGCAAAGAAAGTACTAATGAGATTGTGCGTCGAGGAGATGAGAGATAGAGATAGAAAAGGAGAAAGATGGGAGAGAGAGGAAGATAGAGTGGTATGCGAACCTTCGAGTTCTCTGGTCTCGCGACAGGCGCGAAGGAGAGAGTGAACTGAACGAAAGGGAGCCGAGGTGCAAGGAGGATAGAGCAGGGATAGTGGGCAAGAGTAAGAGAGAAGAAGAGAAAGAGAGAACGAGGAGTGGTTCACCTGCATTGCTAGCATTGCGCCGACTCAAGGCCAGAGAGTCTGCGAGAACGAGAGGACCAGACCGGGTCGGGACCTCCTTCCTTCCAGTGTTTTCCAGTTTCCTGCACCCTGCTTTCTTTCTCTCTCCTCACTCATCCCTTTTCTTCCGATTCTTTCCGGCGAGACTCTGTTTCAAACTATCGAGTTTGCTGCTGCAAGTTCATTGGAATTGCCGATATCGAATGTTCCTTCAGTCTCCAATTCTTCCCTTGACTCAATTCGATAGTTCCAATGAATCAGAACTTTCGAGGACTTGAATTGTCAGGCGCTTTCGCGACTCTGTAATTTCCTTCACTTCATACTTGTTCCCTTTCATTGAGAAAAGATGGTTAAATTAAACGGTGGCAGGGCTCGAAAAGCCCTCTATGTAGGCTAATAAACCTTGGGAGAGACTTTAAAACCTTGGTCAAGCCTTAAATAGTCAAACCAACTTTGTCTAACATCTAACCTTGAAACAAGGCTGGCTGATAACCTTGTTTCAAACGTGTCAATTAACAATAGAACCAAGCTTGACCGAAGCTTGTGTCATCAAGCCTGAGCACAAGAAGGCTCGCACAAGCTTTGGCCCATCGTCACCCTTAGTAATTGAGGCCATTGATGGAAAAAGGACACATAACCATAAGGTTATTGGCCGTTTTTCCATCAATGGGCTCAATTCCTACCTGGATATTTAAGACTTAAAAAGATTAAAAAGATTTAAAGATAGATTTAAAGATATTTAGGATTTAAAAGAATTGTGATTCTAAATATTTCTTTTTCTGATTTCAGGTTGCAAGATCAAAGCACTACGTGCAAAGACAAACACTTATATCAAAACACCAGTTCGCGGAGAGGAGCCAGTGTTCGTGGTGACTGGAAGGAAGGAAGACGTGGCGAAGGCAAAGCGCGAGATCCTCTCAGCAGCAGAGCACTTCTCCCAGATCCGTGCCTCGCGGAAGAGTTCTTTGGGCGCTCTACTCGGAGCACCACCAGGTCCACCAGCATCTGTTCCTGGCCACGTGACCATTCAGGTGCGAGTACCATACAGAGTCGTTGGATTGGTAGTAGGTCCTAAAGGCGCGACCATCAAGAGGATCCAACACCAGACACACACCTACATCGTGACTCCAAGCCGCGACAAGGAGCCAGTCTTTGAGGTAACTGGACTCCCCGAGAGCGTCGAAGCAGCAAAGCGTGAAATTGAAGCACACATCGCGCTTAGAACTGGTACTGGACCAGGAATCGAGGAAGCAGATCTTTTGGGAGCCCTCTGTCGTGGAGGTTTGGGCTCCATCCTTGGATGTCTAGATCCTCCTGGCTCCAATGGTTCCAACGGCTCCAGTGGCGCTTTTTCCAGCAGTGGAAGCTGCAGCAGTTCCTCCAGCAGCTCCGGAGCCCCCGGACTCAACGATCTTGTTGCCATTTGGGGAGCTGGACTCGAGAGAGATGAGGGTCTTGGCGAGTCGCCTTCTTTTGAATCTCAGGCAGCTTCATCATCGTCAATCTGGTCCTTTCCTGGAGTAGCTCTGCCATCGAGACCATCCCCTCCAGCATCAGCGAGCCCAGCATCGCCAACTGATTCTCTCTTGGGTGGTGGAAGTGCAGGAGGTCGACGAGAGTGTGTCGTCTGCGGCGATAAAGAAGTCACCGCTGCTCTGGTTCCCTGTGGACACAATCTCTTCTGCCTCGATTGTGGCAACCGAGTTTGCGAAAGCTCAGATCCAAGCTGCCCGGTTTGCTCGAGACCCGTGCTGCAGGTGCTGCGTATACTCTCTTAAAAAAGCGCGCTCTCCGGAAACGGAGAAAGACGAGGGGAAGGAGGAGGAGGAGGAGCAAGGAGAAAATAGAGGACTGATCTTGTCGACGAAACGAGAGCGAAGACGACCAAGGACGTGTGTCCGTGACGATTGTCTCGATCGTATTCCAGCGCAAGGAAGAGGCCGGGGCTGACCGTCACGGACAACCAGGATCGTCGAGGGATGACGACAACTTCTAGACTTTAGGAAGAGACGCGCACAAGTTTAAATTCCACTGCTGCTGCTGCCAATATTTACCTTTTACCCGGGAATAATAATACGATTCTTCGCATCGCTCATTTTCCCGCCAACCGGATACAACGAATCGATTTAAAAAATTTTAATCGCCGTACGTAGGTGTCACGGGCCGGCGATCACTCCGATACTCACTGGTATGGTTCTATTCGCGATGAAAACGCCTGTCGTGACACGGAGATTATCAAGATCAGAGATTTGCTTCAGATGCGGCGCCGCTTCGACAACGAGACCATCCTTGGCCGATCCGAGACCCAAACTGCGAGCGAAGACGTGTTTCGTTGGCTGTAAAAGTTTTGGGCAGATTTCGAGTCCGGAAATTCGATAAAAGTCGCGGCTCGTCTTGCATTTTGGGTCTTGAGGTTTGACCAGGTGATTGTAGAAGAAAATTGAAACAACTCGCAGAGCGTTGCGAGTTCTTTCGAGTTTCAAATTGTCGTTTGGCGGCTGTTAGCTTATCGTGATTACCGCGAGAGGTGAAACATTGTTTTTCATTTAGTCAAAATTCTCCAAAATTTCTAAGATTCCAGCGTTCTTCTCGAGTAGTTAAAAAATTATTTACGATTGTTTTTCCAAGGAAAGACTCGAGTAGTGCGTTCGGCTTGGTTTCACCTGGATCGCGTTGGTCACGAGGCGGCAGCAAAGGGTATTTAGAATGGCGAAGAAGTAAGCGAGAAAACCAGGGAGCACCGTGATTCGCCATCGAGTATAAGCCAGTACAACTCGGCGCTCGTTCCACCCGCCATCCCTCGCATAGAGTATTATCTTACCTTTATATAAGCGACACAGCAATTGAAATAATAATAATAATATATATTCTATAAATATAAACATAAATATATTATATATATAAATATATGATGATGATATTTTATCGAGGAGATTTAGATTTTGTATTTTTCGCGCGTACACCGACGGGACGACGGGCGGAAGACGAGTCGCGCGAAGAGTCAACAAATTTTTTTTTTTGGAGGGGGGGGAGGATTGAATGAATAAGCAAGGGGGGTGGTGTGACCCAGGAGAAATGGCGAATCACGGAGCGGCGGCCCCGCAATTGTATTCTTGAACTAGTAATAATCGAGTAATAACTAATTCTTAACTAACGATATACCTTTCGAGTAGGGATCGTCGACGCATGTAGCTTTTATTTCGAGAGACGTATTATATTATATTACATATGCTATATTATATATTATATATTATATATATAAATATCACATATTAATATCGCAACTAAGCCGCGGACGGGATTTGCGGAGGGTGGAGATCCCGCTCGAACCCCCTTCCCCTCGCGAATTCCGCGGACCAGGCTCGCGAGCCTTGAGGTTCGGCGTATTTCCAAAACTATTATCCGACCGAGCAGCCAATTGGCTCGTGAGCCCAGTCCCATCATCCCTCGCGGTGTGTTCTTTTTTTAAATTGTGTTATCGCTGTAAAAAAAAGCTGGGCTACCATCCCACTCTTAATCACCCGCGTTTTTCCAAGGCGATTAAAGACTGAAAAAATGAAGAAAAACGGAAGAAAAAGGAATGAATCAGAATTCGCGGACTCTATTTCTCGCGTTTTTATTGATTTTTTTTCTCGCTCTTCGTTTCGTTGATTCGTTTCCCCATTGAAATTCTTGGTCTCGTAAATCGTTGCCATTACGAAGATATGCTCAAATCATCGCAGCTCCGATATTCGTTTTATAGAACTGCCGCTGAGAAGGAACAAGGAGAACGACTCTGTTTGTCTTTCGCGAGGTTTTGTTCCTTTCCTCTGTGGCACTCCTCTACGTTCTTCTTGACTCTTCCTTCTGTCGCGTTCTCATTAAGCATTTACATTTTATAATTCACACGTATTCGAGAAACACACACACACACACACAAATAATACACATAAAAAAACACTCTGAGATAAAGAAACCACTCACTCGAAAATAAAATACACAACTACATTATTCGCGATTCTTAGTTTTGGCGATGTCGCGCCGGTCATGTAAGAAGATGCACTGCACTTACATTATACATATAAATATATATATATATAAATAATATTATAAAACGATGCTCGAGAGAGGTTTATTATATTTAAGTTCGAAGCAAAGTGAATTCTATATTTTTTCTATGTTAAGTATAAACAAAAAAAAACATGAAAACGGTGATGACATACATATATATTATATATTTATAGGTATTCTCTTTAGCATCCACGTTCTGATTTTAAAACTAAAAAAAACGTACCGTGTAATACGGCGGAATATAATAAAAATACATATATATGTAGATCAAGCGGATAATATGTCATTCACTTCAATATAAGTCTGATCGAAATCACTGAGGATTTAAAATGATGAAATGGAAAGGTATGAAAAAATGGGTGAGAGACGTAAAGGAAAAAGACGATGAAATTATAGCTAGGAAGGGGGGACAAGGGGATTTAAAGGATAGTGGACAGTTTTTAGAGAAAAAAAAGATTTAGACGATCGAGGAAGATTCTTAAATACGTAGATATATAAGGATTATAATAATATATAAATATATTAAAATAAATATTATAGCAACATGGAGGGAAAAGAGAAAATGCTAGTAATCTATTATTCTATGGCGATTTGCGCTCGAGAGTTTTTACGTGTAAAAGTAAATTAATGAGGTGAAAAAAAGACGACTTTGAGGCGTAGGGCGATTGCCAACTCCAAGGGGTTCCTGAAAAGACATTTCTCGAACCCAAGAGAAATTGTGAGTCTGAATGTAAAGCGCTTTTACCCGCCAACTCGAGACCCCAGCTTCGGATTCAGCTGTTTTGAGCCGTTAGAAATCTTTGCAACGGAAACTCAGGGGCGAATTCGATTCCCCCTAGCTGCCATAAAATAACCGTCATTTTTAGATTTAATATAATTTGAAGTAAGTAAGTAATTTCTTTTTGAACAATCGTTAATAGTTGAAATTCTGAGTTGAGAATTTCCGTTGCAAAGAGTTTGAAAAACCGTTCGTTACGCGTCATCATTGATCATCCATGGCATTGTTATTCGTTCTTTTAATCTCATTTTTGATACATTCGTCAGGGGGTAAAAATAAGGAGCTTCATTCTAATGACGACAGATTATTAAGATCACTGAAATTTATCAACTTTCCCAAGTTTTCCCTCAGGAGATGAAGGTTTGAAGTTTCACTAATCAGTTACATATATATATTTTTTTTTTCGTTGCAAGGGTCGATTCCCTGCCTCAAGTTGAAGATAATCTTGAAGTGAGGGGTCAAAAACTGGGGCAGGATACTTTGCGAGAACACACCCTGGACTGCTCACAACTTTTTTTTTACGCATGCAGACCACAGAAACGTGTATTCATTAACGTAAAGTGGCTAAGATTTTAACGATACAGTACGATAATACTAATAATTATAATAGTTACGATTAATATTATAGACGTATAAGGCGTAATGCGTACATGAACATAATAGCCATTGGCTGTGACCGATAACTGCCATTTTCGTAGAAAAACAAGAAGCGAAGAAAAATGAGTCTTAAAAAATTCACACGCGAGCTCACACAGACGTGATTTGACGGACGGGTGAAAAGATCGCGATTTTGAAAAAGGTGACAAAAAAAAAGAACGCAGAGAAGAAAAGAAATCGCGTGAATTCGTTGCGCCGAGGGTCTCGCGAGATGAGAAGCGAGAGACGATCGTGTGATAGTGAGAGAGTGAGAGAAAAAGAGCAGGTGTTTTTAGGCCCCCTTGTCCACCCAACTCCGAAAACCCCTCCTTGTGAGACGAGTGACGAATAGAATAGAGGATTAGGATGTGAACACACGACGATACATATCTCAAAGAATAATAATTAAACATAAGGAAATCATAGAGAATTATGGAGAAAAATAGATATAAACTATAGGTTAATGTGAGCGTATATAAAGGAATCATAGAGACGATCGTTGTTGCTTAATTTAACTGTATTACTATGTTATTATATTCTATTGTATAGGTATATATAAATATCATTATTATCATTTGATAGCATATGGTTATTCTAATTGTGTTATCGCGCTTAGGATTTTTGCTTGTTCGACTGAGAATAGGTTTTCGGAAGCCTTTGATCGCGACATCGTTCCACCGATTGTCTTTGATTCGCACAATAATCTCGCCCGAGTGAGAGAGAAAAAAAAAGCAGGAGCCTTCTTTTCTTTCCCTTTCTTAAACTCATTTTGCGTTCGCGTATTTAAACTAATCAACCGAGTAGTGATTGGAATGAGTGAGAACGTTTCGAGATATATCTAATATATATTATATATTCTATACGTTTGTACATTGTAACTATATATTATATATATACGAATATAATTATGCGAGCGTAATCGATACTGGAACATTATATAGCCGCGTAATGCTTGAAACGACTTTTTCGATATAACCCTCTTGGATTAATTACTCACTTACTTAATTAATTAATTACTTACCCTACTGGATTACTTAAAAATGAAACCCGTAGCTGTCAGTAATCAAGTTTTTAGAGACGGTATCTGGTAGCCATCTAAATAGATGTACTTCTATATATCTTCTCTACAGTCAGAGTTGTAGCGGTAATCAGATGGGTATTGTCGTTACTTACCTAATCGATGTAATAATTGTATCGATAACCGCTCTATATTATGACCAGTACTATTATTAGGCCGTTTCGCGAGGTTCAACGCGGCTACGAGCAGCTCTCAGCCCACAAACTCGATCTCAGATGCGAATGAATGCCTCGAACGATATTTGTCCTCTTCTTCATCTTTGGTTGCTGGCGATTCCACTTTTACTTTTCTTTTTTCAAAAGAAAAAAAAATGGAAACTTTCTCACCTGCGAAAACAGATTCCCATTTTACTAAGACTCAAAGGAATTCGTAATAAAAAGAAAAAAAAAAAGAAAAGCGATTAAAAAGTAAAATGCTTTCAAACTTGGAGAATTTCTTTGCCTTGGTTAAAACTGGCTTTCTGTCTAATCCGCAATTGAATAAAGTTTCCCAGAAAGAAATCCGACTGCCAAAAAAGAATCCACCCAGTTTGGAATAGATAAGGAATTATTCCAAAAGCCTGTAACCCGAATTTTTTTATCCAGATGAATATGAATGGATCTCGATGCAATTTTGATTTTCAAACAAAAATTGGAATCTCATCGAATCTATTGGAATAAAAAAAAACCTCGGGTATAACAAATCAGGACAAATGGTGTACTTTTTTTCAGAAAGGTGAAGCTAATTTGAAAATGGAAAGTGTTAAAGTGGTTTTCGTCCTCTTTGTTCCTTTGTGAAATTTTTTCCGATGTATTTCCTCAGTTTTGCTGAAGGTTAGATTAGCATTAGGTTTGGGTTTAGGATTTAAAAAATTGTGCAGAATCCCTGCTCCGTGCGTGAATGAGAAAGAAATCATGTTGAGAACCCCAGCGAGAGGCAATCGCCCGGAAAACTAGAGAATCAGTATTTCAAGATGTAATTATTATCGTACTATTAAATGCGAAAGGGATGTGTATTTTGATTTGACAAGAAAGAAAACGAAAAAAAAAAACGTGCGCGAAAACAAGCAAAACAAATGGAGGTTCGTCAAAATAACCGGTTACAAAATAGTGAGACAAAGAACGTGGATGTGAATGACTCCAGGGGGTAGAGGAGAGGGGGAAAATAGAGTGCGAGATAGCTTTTGCCCTGACTGATAAAAATAAAGAAATCGAAAGGTATCCATGGTGAACGTTAACGTAACGTGCTAATATTTTCGTGGGTGGGTTGGGGTGGGGGGTAAGCCACAAAAAAACGGAACTATTGAGATTTTTCTTTTCATTGATTAAAAAAAAAGGGAGAGAAAGAGGAACACTTAGTAATTATAATTAAAAAAATATATATGTGAATATGTGACACGCATTATTATAGTTATGATTATTATGATTATTATTATATTGAATGTTGTGCGTAGTGTTTTTTTTTTCGAGGGCCCCGGCTGCGATTCAAAGAGAGACGAGCGCAGGCGGCGAAGAAAAGTAATTAATTAATATATGTAGCGAAGATATTTTATATTTGACATTTTATCACATTTATTATTAATATTATTATTGCTATTGTCGACGTCGATATTATTGATATCATTATGAATAATGATTATTATTATTATAATTATTATTATTGTAGCGTGACAAACGGCGAGCAGTAGTACACCTCGCGTCATTGCCAGTGATTCTCAATTTTCCTAATCATACTCAGTGATTCTCAATCGCGAAGACAAAGATTATTTGGGAATAACGAAAAAAAAAACCGGAAGTAAGGCTGTTCACACAGTCGATACTTTTCTTTTCTCTACGTGTAAATAATTTATGGCTAACGACCTCGTATAGCTCTCGCGATTACTTCTTGAAAAATGCGTTTTCCGTTCCCGACTGACTGAACTGAGGAAGGAAATTGGAGAAAGGATTTCTTAAACTTAATTTTAAAAAAGAAACTTTTCGATATTAGAAACAAAAACCGGGACATGACTCCTCACTCCTCTGGGACACTTTTAAAATTTTAAGAGTTTAACCCAAGGACCAATGGTTGATATTTACAATGTTTATTAGCTGAAAAATTTTATTTACTTAAAAGTAATTATTAATTTAATTTAAAATTTGTAAATTAAAGTAGCAAAATTGTTTTAGGTTGCAGTGAGAACAAATTTTAATTTTTTATTGGAGAATTTGTCCCAGACGAGTTTGAACAGAAAAATAATCAAGTTTGAGAGAACCCGCGCATCGTCTCTCCCGTTTGATTTTGATTATTTTTGTAGGGCCTCTTTTTGTTTTCTTTTTGTGATTTCCAAGCGCACGTCCCTTGGACGGACCGACTGACCTATTGCATTTATACGATACGCACTCTCTTGAAAGAAAAATTAAAAAGTAAAAGGAAAACCATGGGAAATATACAAAACGATATTATCGTGATTGTCGTCGAGATTTCTGATAATCGAGTTTCCTCCTCGAAGAAAAGGAGTGTTTGGGCATTATCGCGCACGAAAATTAAATGACAAATAGTAGAAAGACGCGGGAGAGACGCCAAACGTCTGACGTATACCGGAAAAAAAAGAAAACCAGTAAAATTAATCAGTTCAATGGTTGGCTGGAGGTATTACTAGTTTTTCTGATTAAATTAACTAAAAATCTAGTTTATTTTACTAGTTTTTCTGGTTAAATTAACTAAAATTCTAGTTTTACTAGTTTTTTAGTTAATTTCATTAGAATTACCTAGTAGTCCCACTTTTTTTTCGGTGTAACGAATGAGGACCGATTTTGTGACCGATTTGACATAACGTTAATAACGTAATATATTATTATAACTTAGTATCCGTACGCATACCTACTTACATGTCTTGCTCTCGAATGGAAAGAAAGAAAAAAAACGGAAGGAAGAAAATATAAAACACGACCCAACTCGACGGCACACAGCATACGCAGCATCGTTTGCTATTTACGATTATTACGATTATCACACTTTTAGCTGTAGCGAACGCCATGACCGAGAGAGAAAGATAGAATGCGTGTTGCGAGAGATACTATATTATTCGTGCGTGAGAGTATGAGGAGTAAAAGAGAAAAAAAATTGCGAGGTTATTATTTTCTATATTTTTTTATGTAATTTTACGGACATGCGATAATATATTACGACTATTATTAATATTATTATTATGAATATTTTAATATATAATATGATTTTAATATAATGTGCACTTATATATTTTCTTCCCTATGTTTTGTGTCTGGTTGTGTACGCTTTGTGTTTGATTTGTTGTTGTGTTGTTGCTGCTGCTGCTGTCGATGCCACGGACTTTAGTTTCGGAGTACTTTCGCTTTCTTCTTCATTATTATTTTTTAAATTAATTTTTTTAACATTTTAGTTTCTTCTTGATAAGTATAAGTAACGCATGAATAAAATGTCGCGCTAAACGACGAAATCAAACACGCAAGACATGACAACTCGACTGCCCTATGTTAAATTCGCTATACGCTATTTCTTTACGAGTATACCGCTATAATTATATCGCTATTATTACTGCTATTAATTATTCGCTACTTTTACTGCGGCTGAAATTCAGATTGTGGCATATATATTATATTCAGGCATATAATATATAGAACACATACCTGTCCAAAAATCAAAATGCATGCATGACGTTCATTCGCGTTCAGTGTTGTTGGACGAATTATTTTTTTACACAATCGTTTTTTTATTTATCATATTCAATCAGACTCATAAAATTCGAATTCATGAGGTTCAGATTCATTAGTTTGAAATACATTTGATTTGAATTATTAAAATTGATTTCGGAGCATGAACGTGAACGTTTCATTTATTATTATTATGATTATTATTATTATTATTATTATTATTATTATTATTATTATTAACGTCATCCGCATCGTCATTAAATACGAATATATGTTCATTATCGATAATATTCTATTTTAATTGTTTATTTTTGTACGAAACGAGTCTTATTTTATTGTAACAAACTCCGAGCTTTCTTCTTTTGTATGTAGTACCGATAACTGATCCGACTGCGATGAAAGACACGTGCTCTGCCGATTAATTCCTGAAATTATTTCGGTAGAGATGGAGGTTCTGAAACGAAAAAAGAATGTTGGTTGGTTTATTATGATATAAGTATTTCTACGAAATGGTACCAAATATTTTATTAAAAAGAAAAGAGAAATGCCAAGATACAATACACACACTGAGAAAAATTGTAATAAAATGTTACGTAATTTTTATACATTGACTCGTAATTTTTCTTCTCATCTCTTTTTTTAACACACTGCAAGTACCCCTACTTTTTTGCGAAATGCCAAATTTATTCTTAATCGTTAATTAGCTTAAGTTTGCGAATTTTGCTTTAATTTGCATTCAATTAAATTTTTTGGTGTATTCTATTCTTATGCACTAAATTTCATTTGCAATTTTTATGCACTAGGTATCAATTTTATTATATTTTCATTTTATTGACTAAGTTCTAGTTCTTAAGTTACTTTTTTAAGTTAAGTGTCTTGCTGTCATTTATCGAAGACCATTGAACTGGTAAGTTTATAATTTACATTTCATTTCTTGTAATTTATTTTACATTTAATTTCTTGTAATTTATTTTATATTATTCAAAATTTTCGTCTAATAATTTGAAATCAAAATCTTAATTTTGCTTAAGAACAAATTAATTTACTCCATTACCTTCATTTAAAATCTCATGCTTTTCCATTTGAAATTTTGCATTCTGTTTTAATATAAGTTAGTAAGAAATATTTATGCATGCTTCAAATAAGTATTTTTCTACATGATTCTATTTATTATTTAATTTTATCAATTTCCAAACACTGACACATAATTATTCTTAAGTATTGCATATACAATTAGTTTTATATTCGGATTTTCAACGATCGGTAATAATTTTAGTCTCTTGTCGCCTGGCGGATAAATTATCGGTTATAATGGTCACGCTTTTATGGAATTTCATAAACATTTCATGTGAAAAAATAGAAAATCGAGCTTATTCAATAATACACGTTTTTCTCACTGATTGCAATACATAGTTGAAAAAGCTCGACTCAAAGTAAAATATTTAAAGCTTATACAATGAGAAAACAAATCTGTAAAATTAACAGAATCATCTGTTAAAATATGGACGGCAGATTTTTTCTGAAATATTTACAGAAATTTCTGCTAAACTTGCAAATGGTCAGTAAATTTAACAGATATTTCTGTAGAATGAACAGAAATGTTTGTTAGGTTAACATTTTTTAAAGAAAAATTAGAATTCCATTAACTTACGACACATTCAAATCTAATTCCAACGTTTTGATTTCTTTCGAATTTTTAAATTTTAGTTTCTATCAACTTCCAACTTTCTAGATCTGAATTAGTATTTTTCTGCTAATAAAATAGAGGCGAATCGTTTGCCAATTGCTTTAGTAAGCATTTCTACTAATTTTTGGTAGAAAACTAATTCAGATTTAGAGAATAGGCTTTCAAGTTTGGATTACTCTCCAATTTCGCTTCGAATTTGCAACTTCCATCTTGGAAAATTTTCAGAATGAAAGATTGAAACTCTTATTAAATTTTCAGGGTGTCTAGCATTCTGAAAATGCTTGAAAACCTGGGAAAGTTCTTGAATTTTTTTTACCTGAAAAAACCTGGAAAAGTCCTTGAATTTCAATCATAGTCCTGGAATTCTTCTACATATGAATTAGTAGTTTCCTTCAAATGAAATAATGCTGTCTAAATCTGAATTAGTCAAAAACTACTAATGAAATAACGAGAAGTCTTCCACCAATTGAATTAGTAAGCATTTTTACTAATAGTTAGTAGAAAACTACTAATTTTTAGTCAAATTCTACTAATTGATTTAGTAATACTAAATGAATTAGTAGTTTTCTTCAAATGAAATAATGCTCTCTAAATCTAAATTAGTCAAGAACTACTAATAAAATAACGAGAAGTCTTTCATTAATTGAATTAGTAAGCATTTCTACTAATAAATAGTAGTTTTCTAATAATTATTAGTAAAAATTAGTCAAGAAATACTAATGAAATAACGAGAAGTCTTCAACCAATTGAATTAGTAAGAATTTCTACTAATAATTAGTAGTTCCTTACTAATTTTACTAATTAGTAAGCATTTCTACTAATAATTAGTAGTTTTCTACTAATTATTACTGCTTAAAGCTTACTAATTTAATTGGTGGAAGACTTCTCGTTATTTCATTAGAAGTTTTTGAAATAGTTTGTAAATTCGAGGAAAACCATATTATTAAGTGTTGCAAATTTTGAAAGAAAAATCTAATTACGATTTAGAAAAAAATAGCTGAATCTTAAATTATTTATTTAATATTAGTTATTTGAGATTTCGTATTTTCTCTTTCGGTTTAGAAAAAAATCGTAATTTTCATTCAATCTTCATTATTGATAGCTATTTTGTTCTTAAGAATATTATCTATAATTCCATTTGGGTGGTTCTTTTAAAAGATAGTCAAATTGACATAAATAAATTTTAATTAACTAATATTTCATCTAACTAGCTATCTACCTACACTGAGAAAAATGTTTGATATACGGTGAAACAAAGATATTGTTTGATTCAAACAAAAATTTGTATGATTCAAAGAAAAATTTGTTCAATTAAAACGAAATTTGTTTGATTCAATGATCAATTTGCTTGAATCAAACAAATTTTATATTTGATATATGCTCTCTAAGTCTGAATTAGTGAAAAGTCGTTCACTAATTCATTTTAGCGAAAATTTCTACTACATTGTTAGTAGTTTTTGACTAAAGCTTTAGTGAAAAGTTTAAAAGAACCGAAAAAAAGTGAACTAGTAATGACTAGTAATTAGTAAAAATTTTCACTAAAGTAAATTAGTGACCGACTTTTCACTAATTCAGATTTAGAGAGTGTACGGTCAAACCAATTTTTATTTGATTCATACAAACATTTTTCTCAGTGTAGCAAGCTTATTTTTAATGAAATTCATCCAAATAGAATTGTAGGTAATATTTTAAAGAACAAAATACACTATCAATGATGAAGATTCAATCAGAACTACGATTTTTTTCCACAGTGATAGGAAATTTCAAATAATTAATATTGAATAAACAATTTCATATTAAACTATTTTTTTCTGCGTCGAACATTCATTTCTGTTTTAAAATTTGTTACATTTAACAATATGGTAATGTTCTTCGATTTTATAAATCTATTTTAAAAATTTGAGGTACAATAAGGAGTGAACATCCTTAAACAAGAAATAGTTTTTTGAGCTTATACAGATAGTCAGATACAGTTAGCTAAACTGAATAATTAAAAAATCACGTAATAAACATTTTATATGGTTCATTCAGTTGTATAAATTATTTCTATCGTCATTTTCTATTAAAGTTTATGGTAATAATAAAAAAAATGGTACTGTAGAATAAGACTATTAGGTACAACTTTTACGTATTTTTTTAGGTTTTTTTTTCAACTTTACGCTCAAGAAATTTTTTTTTCAGATTTTTCATTTTTACAGAGGACTCAATTCTGAAGAGAAATCAATCACTTTTAGACTTTTAAACTATTTTCTACTTACTAATTATCATTGTTGAAAAGTTGTACCTTTTTGTACCCCCGATCTTCTAAATAGGTACAACTATTGTTTTTTAAAAATATTTTAGATCAATAAAACAATTTTTTAATACTGAGTTTCTATTTAGAATAATTATTTAACTATTCGAGAATACTTTCTTATATTAAAGTATGAAGAAAAACACGGGCAACCGAGAATTTTGTATTACTTTTAAAACTATTGAACTGATACAAAGTTTAGAGGTCTAACCAATTTTTTAAAATGCACGCACATATTTAAACATTTTTCATTGCTTGTAAAGAGATCGCATAAAATTCCACCTCCATCCTCTCTAAAGCAGAAATTCTTCTGAATATTATACACTAGGAGATTATTGTTTTCATTCTCATTATCATATTAAAAAACATACTTAGAGTGAGTTTTACCTTTTAGCCCCAATATCCCCACTCTACGGTACCTGAAAAAATTTATTTTTTGACCTGGAAAACTTGGGGTTCGGGAATTTTTTTAGAAGAAACGCTGATTAAATCTATTAATTACGATACACTAATTAATTATCGTGCTAATAGTGGCTAATTGACTTATTTCCCTGAGGTTGGTTGTGGTTGGAAGTAAATGGAGAGTAAATATGAAATTTGGGGGGTAGTTTTCGAACTGTCCCTAATGGTTGTGCGAGTTCAACGGTTGCCGATCGACCAGTGACCATTGCCGCGAAGCGATCATGTGACCTGGTCGCTCGGTGAACGCTCGGATGAGCGCTAGTGAGCCACTGCAAGGGCTGTTGCCCGTTGGGATGGCAACGTCGCATTGCAGCGTTGGGGTTGCGGTCGATGCCATTGGGGTGGAATAGGGGCGGGGGTGTCATGAGGGTGGTTGGGTGCCAGTCGTCGTCCGAGGTGCTTTCTAACAGGGCCGGCTCTTTGAAGAGATCCAAGGGGCCCTTTCTCATATTCTTTCACCCCATGAGAATCTCTCTATTTCTCTCTAGCTTTCTTCAATTTCAATTCTCTTTCTTGCTCTCTCTGGATCTATTTTCCTCACTTATTTCGTGTCTTTCTTTATCCCACTTTCCCTTCCCTCTTACTCTCTTTCTCTCTTTATCTTTCTCTCTTTCTTTTTCTTATTATAATTTATCATTAAAATAATAAAACGTGCCTATCTAACAGGGCCGGCTCTGTGAGGAGATTCAAGGTGCCCCTGAGCAACCTATACTTGCACATATTCTTTCACATATTTCACATATTTCTTTCTCATATTCTTTCATCAGAATCTCTCTATTTCTCTCTATCTTTCTCCAATTTCAATTTTCTCTCTTGCTCTCTCTGAATCTATTTTCCTCACTCTTTTCGCGTCTCTCTTTCTTTTGCCCACTTTCCCTTCTGTCTTACTCTTTCTCTCTTTATCTTTCTCTCTATCTTTTTCTCTCTTTATCTTTCTCCCTTTTTCTCTTTCTTTTTCTCTTTCTATCCCCCCCTCTCTCTCCCTTGCTTTTTCCCAACTTTCTCTCAAACTCTGTCTTTCTCTCTCTGCACTAAATCGATATGTTCTTCGTACGAGTCGTGTATAGATACGCATAGGCATGTTCACCGATGAAAACTTGGGGGCAAATCTAAATGGTGATAAAAAGAGCGAGGGGGTGAGAATAATTCCTTTTTGCTGACGAAGTCTGCAGACTTCAATTTTCACCCCTCGCTCCATTCTGGCCGTTTCTTCACATTAGGGGATGATGTTTTCACTGGGGTCGTTAAAACCTTTGGTACGTTGGGTGAGATCAGGGTTGCCAACCTCGAACAGCAGGCAAACTCTTTCAGAGTTAAAATTCTTTCAAACAACAACTTCCTGAAAGTCTCTTCAATTTGATTTTATAATTATATAATAACTTAAAATTATGTTTTTATATCTCAATATATATATA
>JBAGKK010000297.1:0-15679 GCA_037177015.1 Euceroptres primus | reverse complement strand
TGAAAATAATGTAAGTGTAAATCCAGTCATCAGGTTTTTTACCTGTTTTTGGGTTATAAATATTTTCAATAAAAAAACTATTTCTTTAAATCTAAATATTAAATCGAAGAATGGTAAAAAGACAAATTTAACCCACCAATCTTCTTTCATTTCGTAAAAATAAATTTTTCTGATTTAAACAAATTCACAAAATGAAAGAATGAGAACTAACAAAAACTAAGTTTGCTTTTTGATACACCCTAATGTATACATTTATAAAAAATAATAATAATTACAATGAGCAAAATAAATACAATACAATAAATACAATACAATACAATACAATACAATACAATGAGTAAAACAATCTGAATGCGCAGTAAAATATTTTAAATTTGTAAATAAATGGTATACATTTCAGAAACGCTTATTGAATTGAAGAAGCTATTGGTTTTCAGATTGAGAGATATTGTTTAATTTTACATTGATTGTGCAGATTTATGACAGATTTCTTGAAGGATTTGAATGTTTGTGAGAAGCAAAGTTGATTAAGGTTCTCTGACATTCTGAATGAAAAAAATCGATTTAAACCACGAATTTTTCCCACGCTCTTGTTTTTTGCAGTGATCCCCATGTGCCAACGGTTCCCTAACTTGTTCAGTCAACGAAAATTACAAACTTCTCACACTCCAATGTTATCAACCCCCTTTTCACAAGAAAATATTGATTAAGTCTTGAGAGAACATGTATCTCAGTTTGAGTCAAACAACTAGTTCAGACATTCTAAGTAATAATAAGATAAATATACGTAACATAAGAATAAATAAGATAAACAAATTCATGAAAAATTACTTTTGGCATACCTTCATTTAAATATTTTTTACAAAAATTAAAAGTCAAATGTCGTTTTGAATTTTAGAGCCTACCAGTCTTGCGCAACGAATATTTAAAAATAAAAATACATTTTAAATTAATATTTATTGAAGAAGCAATTCTAGCTTACGAATACTTGAAAAATGGAGTAAATGGAGTAAACCACAACGAGATCCAAAGCTGGGCAGTATTTCAAGAAAAACTTATTTTAAAGATTTGAAATACAAAATGCATTTATAATGTAGTTTTTAGTTGAAACACATTGCCGGGAAAATAAACAATTCAGACAATGTATTTCGAATAAAATACAAACTACATTTGAGGCTCGTTGGCAAAAAGTTGTAAAATTTGAATTATCTGTTTTTTGAAACAACAAACTTCTCAGAAATAGATAAAGAATTTTTTCCATTATTTCTAATCCAAAATAGGAAGAAAATACTAATTTAAAAGATCAGGAATAATTTTTGAGATGAGGATAAATAATTTACACGTTAGAAAGGTTATCAAGTGGACATTCAATAAACGCAGAAAAATACATTTCAAAATTATTTTAAAAATATGTAGAGTAGAGATAAAAAAATTTAAAAATACGGTAAAAATTTCATTTCTCTCGCTCTGTGTAACTGTGACCCCAGATTTTCGATTACATTTTTATTCTATTAACATTGTTTAAAAATGGGTTACCAAATGGACATTATTATACATCGTACGATGCATAATTTGTTGGCATTTTTTTAAGTTGGGAACAATGAACATGAAAATTCTTATGCTTATATGAGCACTTTCGTAGAACTAAAAGAACTGAGTTTCGGATTTAAAAAAATTTTTTTAAGTGATTTTTTTCGATATCTAACCTAAAATATGAGGGTTACCGAATGGACATGAAATTTCAGGGACAGGCTTCTGAACACTTATAAACACCTTCAAAATCTAAAATATTTATCTCAATTGATAATTTTTAGATTTTTTAACTTAATACAAATGATTCGTGTGAGTGTCAATCATTTATAAAATTTTGTTATCATTATTTTTCCATTTTAGTTTTTGAATCCATATTTGGGGACAGGCTACCGAGTGGACTTTCAGAATTCCAAGTGGATTCCGAAGAATTCGAAAGAATCCCTGATTATTTTTGCAGAATTCCAAAGAATCCCTGGTAGATCCTGAAGAATTCGAATGAAGTCATGGTGGATTCCAAAGAATCGCTGGTGAATTACGAAGAATTCAAGATCAATTCTGAAGAATTTCAGAGAATTCCTTGTCGATTCGGAAGAATTCATGGTGGGTTTCGAATAAATACAAAGAATCCTTGGTGAATTCCGAGTAATTCCAACAAATTAGCGGTGAATTCTGAAGAAATCCTAGCGGATTCCAAAAAAACAGGCAAATTCTTATGGTTTCTGAATATAACCTGGTGGATTCTAAAGACTTTATGGTAAATTCCGAAGAATTAATGGTGGGTTTCGAAGAATTTCTGGTGGGTTCCGAAGAATTTCTCGTGGATTCCGAAGAATTCCAAAGAATCCCTGATGAATCCCGAAGAGTTCTAATTAAATCCAAAGAATTTCAAAGAATTCAATATGAGTTACGAAGAATACGAAAGAATTCATAATTAAATTCCAAACAATTCCAATGAATTCGTGGTGAATTCCGAAGAATTCACTATGAACTCTAAATAATTCTAGGTGAATTATGAAGAATTTCAAAGTAGGGGAAAGTTGCCTAAGATATTTTCCGAAAATGTTCGATTTTAAGAAACTTCAAAATTAAAAGTTATTACAAATATCACAATCTGATCTTTGCTTCACAAAGTTCATACGCTTCAATGTTCAAAAAATGTTTAAAAGTCATAAAAATTAATACAACATAGGTAACAATTGCAAATTTTACGAAATTAGTTGTCAAAAAGATAATAACTTACTCCTTCAAATCATCAGAAGTTATTAAATCACAACTTCGAAAACAGGTAAAAGATCGTTCTCTATTATACAAAAATAATTTTTCCTTTATATTTTCGTAAATGTGCTTCTAATACAGAAAAAAAACTTTCAAAATAACTAAAATTCTGCTGATCATGTATCTTCATACATAAGTGATGAATATAATGTTTTCATACAAAAATATTAAGGGTGACCCGTCCTAGGCTGTAGCCCGTCTTAGAGAACTTTCCCCTTCTAGCAGATGACTATTATTAATTTAGCAGGTTTTTTTCTCCGGGTAGAAAAATATTTTGTCTGAATTTAATTTCAATAATTAAAATAATTATATAAGATAAACCCCCGAAACAAGTGTATGTATGGGTGAAAATAAAAAAAATCGACCAAAATTTGTCCTGAGAAAATTACGCTCTTATTCTTAAAAATATCCTGTTTTAAATACAAGGATTTTTTAGCTTGCGAGCCGCTCTACAATGTTGTACCTTTTTGTACCGACGATCTTCTAAATAGGTACAACTATTGTTTTTTTATGTTTTATATGAATGAAACAATTTTTGAGAACTGAAATACTACTGAGAATTATTATTTAACTGTTTGAGAATACTTTCTGATGATAAAATATGAAAAAAAAGTTTAATTGAGAAATTCATATTAATTTGAAATTTATCAAGCAGAAAAAAATAAAACAATTATTCATCAACATTAATATTAACGAAATATGTTCTTAGAAGAATCTATAATTTGTTTAACATCCATCTAAGATTCTAAGGTCATTTCTAATCATTTAATTTACTGGCTATCCCCAACTGAGCAGTTTAACTGATACAAATTTTCTCCTGGAAGCAAAAAATAACTCTATATTAAAATAATAATAATTACAGATAACTATTTAGGGATAACATTTTCTCTTATAATTGATGTTAAAATCTTCAAAATGCAGCACAAAAACTTGATTCTGTCATCGATTGAGCTGCAAAGTCGAAAATAATAGAAACTGAAAAGTGAGGTTAGGTTTTTGACAGGCATCTTCATGTTTTATACAGTTATATTTCGAATTGTACTGCCGATCTTTGAATTTTCATATATCACCTTTGAAATAATTAATGAAAGCACAAACTTGCATTTGTGAAACAAATTCCTTTTACGACTTAAATTTGGAAGAAAAAGACGGGAAATCGAGAATTTTTTATTAATTTTAAACTATTGAAATGATAAAAAGTTTGGAGGTCTAACCAATTTTTTAAAATGCACCCACATATTTAATCATCTTTAAATGCTTGTACAGAGGTCACATAAAATTCCACCCTCATCCTCGGTAAAGTAGAAATCCTTTTGAATCTTATATGCTAGGAGATTATTATTTTTATCCCCATTATCGTATTGAAAAAAATACTTGAAGTGAATTGTACATATTAGCCCCACTATGCGCGAATATCCCCACTCTTCGGTAGGTTAACGAAAATAGAAAAAGATGCTTTTCAGAAAAATCATATTATTTATCATTAAATATAAATACGATATTATTAAGTTACAATAAATGTTGAAATGTATATTTAATTCGTTCTCTATAGTTCATTCATGTACTTTAAGGGCTGGAAATTTTGAAATATCACATTGGTTAAAAAGGTTAAGAATGTCCATAAATAAATTCTAATTACGTTTATTGACCTTGTTCTGTACTATTTTCGTCATATTACAAATGCACAATAACAGAAAAAACGTACTTTAATCAAGTTTGAAATATTTTTTTCAACAAAAATTATTAGGTGAATATTGACGATTTTTTAATTTTCACCCTAACTTAAATTTAATATACAGCCTGCCAGCGAGTCGGTCATAAAGTCATTTTATTTCTTAAATTTTAAAAAAATATTATAGATCAAAATGATTGTCCACAATTTCTCTATTCACCTGTTGTTTATAACAAAATAATGACTTATAGAGGTCAACTTCTTCCAAAAATATCTCTAAATACAAGAATTTTATTAGGCGTGTAGTATTTTTAGGTTAGGAATTTTAAATCTTCAATTAATTATGCTTCTGTAAATTAAATTCAACTTAAGTTATATTTAACTAGAAGAAAATATCTTACTTTAATAATTATAACCTAAATTTATTACTAGAATTATTTATAACTCATGTAAAATGGAATTATGTGAATTTTGTAATATACATGTGTATACATGTGTACATTAATATACACTTATATTAAATTCAAAATTTATACCCTAAAGTGTTTGAAATTTAATATACATCCTATATATGAAAATTACGATCATTTCTAACATGGTGTTGTTTTTACGGATATCTCCGGTTAATCTTACAGAGTTTTCAGTAAATCTAACAGATTTTCCTGTAATTTTTATAAATAACTAAAGATTACTTTCCATTTTAAAGTCTTAAAAAATGTCCATGCTTTTAAAACTTATAAGCTCTTGCAAAGAAAGGGATTTCTTATAAGGGAAATTTAGACAGTGGGCCGAATTCATCTCAAATTAGACAGGCTGTACATGCTCAAGTCATAGAATCGTTTCCGGACAAAATATGTTGTTTTTCAAAGGATTTTAGACGACGACCATTTTATGATATCTTGAAGAAGTGAGTCGTTTTGTTTAGAAAGAATAATAATTTTCAAATAGGTTAACAAAAATAGAAAAAGATTTTTTTCAGAAAATTCATATTATTTATCATTCAATGTAATTACGATATTTTTTACAATAAATGTTGCAATATAGATTTAATTCGATCTCTATAATCCATTCATGTATTCTAAGGGTTGAATATTGTGATATAATGCCATTCAGTCATTTTTTCAAAATTCTTGCTTGAATGCATCATTAACGTTGGTTAAAAAACTTAAAAAAGTCCATAAATATATTCTAATTACATTTCTTGACCTTGACCTCAACTATTTTCGTCATATTTCAAATGCATAATAACAGAAGAATCATACTTTAATCAAATTTGAAATATTTTTTTCAACAAAAATTATTAAGTGAATATTAGGGTGGTCCATTTTATACAGTAAAAAAATAATTTTCTAGAATCAAATCGCATAATGGCCTAAATGGTTCCTTTTATTATAAAAATAATCTGTGTAAAAGAAAAATTTCATTGGATATCACAGCTCCATAAAAAAAAAGAATGAAAAGTTGCTTCCATCAACCAGACCAACCTTATTATATATGTTTTCGGGGTCGCTGAATCCGAATCTGGTGTCAGATTTGCTCCATCACGTCAGGTTTTTGAGAACATTAGCTTTTTTGGCCATTTTTTGAAAACAACATAGGGTGCGAATTCGACGTTCTAGAAACTTCTAGTAAGGTTCAAATTAAAGAATGAATCTTGTGTTTTGAAGTGATTATATGGAAAAATTATTTTTGACGCCTATCTTGAGCGGTAATAGGTTTCTGCTGCGCGCGCGCTGGCTCACCACGGCGCCCGGGTGGTAAACAGTGATGAGCGCGCGGGTGCGCAGCAAAATCCTTTCACCGCTCAAGATAGGCGACGGAAATAATTTTTAAAATATAATCGCCTTAAAATAAAAGATTCAATCTTTAATTTGAGCCGTACTAGAAGTTTCTAGAATGTCAGATTTGCACCCTATGTTGTTGTTTTTTTTTTAAAATGGCCAAAAAGGCTAATTTTCTCAAAAACCTGACGTGATGGAACAAATCTGACACCAGATTCGGATTCAGCGACCCCGAAAACATATAATAAGGTTGGTCTGATTGTTGGAAGCAACTTTTCATTTTTTTTTTTTTTGTGGATATTTAGAGGTCGCGCAACACCTTAAGAAATAATTTTCTAAAATTAAATTGAACAGCCTGGCTTAAACCTAAATGATTTCTTTGACCCTTAACTAAAATAAGATTGAGAGGTTAAATTTATTAGTATATATTAGGATGATAATATAACATATTTATAAACTTATTTTAATTTATTCAAAAAGTGTATCAGAAACTGTAAAATTATATTTAGTATATTGTATAATGTATATTTTCGTACGGCGAAATCTTACTCTTTTCTATAGTGATGTGAAATTATCCATTTAGCTGTTTTTAATTGTTTAAATATATGATTAGAGCAAGTAATGGCAAATCACTATTGAAAAGCGCAAGATAATCAGAAAAAGGAATTAAATCTTAACTAAATGTTTTTCTTAGAAATAATAATACAAATAATAATACGAAACAAAATAACTACAGTCTATTAAAATAACCATATTTGAGCCTACAAGATACTATTTCATGCATTATAAAGGAATATAATATCCATTTCTATTTAAAAACACAAATTCGGTTTGCGCGACCTCTAAATATTAATGGATTTTAAGTTTCTTTTTAAAAATATTTTTTTGGTCGAAAAAGGAACCCGTTGAGCCTTTGTGCACATTGAAATTCAAAATTAATTAATTTTTAACCACCCTAGTGAATATTGACGATTTTTTAATTTCCACCCTATCGGGTCCATAGGGGTTAAAATTCCACACTTTTTCCAGAGTTTCCAGTCTCTGGCAAGCCTGATTTCTCAAATTTGCTGACCAAAGAACGCAAAAAACTCCTGACTTTCTCATCCACCCTGAAGACACAAAATCAACTAAGTTTCCCTCAAATCAATTACTCTCTACGAAAAAACGATTCATCTCCCCTGGAAACACCAATGTGCGTTTCCATGCGTATGTCAAAGTGCATGGACCACGCAGACTTGCTGGCACACATGCAAACGGATATGTAGCGTGCCGGGAACGTTGGATCGTTCGCTGCCGGTAGCAACGACCCTGGATGCATCGACTCCTGGGGTTGTTCTGGGTAGGGTGGTAGAGAGCCAGAGAGGAGAGGAATAGGCTGCGAGAGAGTGAGAATGACGAGAAATCAAGCGAGAGAGAGAGAGAGAGGGGGGGGGGAGGGAGAAGGAAATCGAAATCGAGAGGGAGGAAGATGGAGCGAGAAGGGTGGAAGGGCCGGAGGAGGGCGGAGGGAGAGAAAAATAGAGGGCGAGAGGGAGTTAGAGATGGGTGGTAGGGTTTCCGGGACTAGGGGAGTCACCCTTTGTTTACTGTCTCTCTCACTCTTTCATCAACCCCTAGAGCTTCCTCTGTGTCCTCTCTTTTTTCTTCATCCCTCTCACTCCTACTTCCTCACCCTCCCTAACCCTCCTTGTCTCGCTCCGTCTCTCCTGCTTCTCTCTCGGTGCTGCTGCTCTCTGGCTCTTCGGCTCTCTACGCTATTGATCCCCAGCATCCACTGCGAAATAACGACGTACGCCCCTGCCCGGTAGCGGAAGGACAGTTTGCGATGTTACTACTGCAGCAGCCAACAGTATCCCACCAATGTGAATTGTCAATTCTAGGGCTGGGAATTCATTAATTAAGGACAGGCATCCGTGAATTTTAAGCCTTTCTAAACATTGCTTGTTCAAAGTTGTACTTCTTCCTTCTTTTAAAGGGAAAGATCACGTCGCACGAGAATTGTTACTCGGAGTGTACCATATACATTTATTGAAATTAATCATTTAGTTTGTAAAATATAAAAGTTTGTAAAAGTTTGTAAAAATATAACAATATAATATAATAATAATATAATATAAAAGTTAAAAGCTTATAAAAATATAAAATATATTTTATTAGTTGGACTATTTTATTAGTTGATAAAAATAATTTATAAAACTGCAATTAATAAAATTGTTATTCCAACTAAAAAATTTAATAAGGGCTCTTTTGAGGCCTTACTATACACTTGAGGAGTAAGCGATCAAAAGTGAATAAGATGATTTTTCAAGTTTTTAACTTAATGACAAAAAATGCTGTATCTTAAAAATTAAGGATAAGACATGAATTTTAATTCCAGCATTATAATCAGTCAGCATGTCCAATAAATAACAAGGAGAAAAAAATCAACTATAGTCTCGTATAGCAGTAATTAACAGAGCTACAATATAAAATACATTCAATGTATTTTGTAGGCGAAAAACATTGCACGGAAAAGACAATTTAAGAATGCATGTTATATTAATAGACTTACTATATTATATTATACTATATTAATAGAAAAAAAAAAACTTAAAGATCACTAATAAAAATTACTTCTATTTTAGACGAAATACATCCTAAATTAATTATGTAAAATTAATTTTAAACCTATACGCAATAACTAAAGAGCCGTAAGTCCACGCAGTGGAGTTTAACAGAGCCTCGAATTCTTTGTAATTTACAATGAACTCTTCGGAATTCACATTGAATTCAGTAGAATACTTTGGAATTTAATTATGCAATTACCACGAATTCTTTGAAATTCTTTGGAATTCAGCATGAATTCTTCAGAATTCATCATGAAGTAATTGTAATTTAAGTATGAATTCTTTGGGATTCTTCTTCGGAATTCGACTTGAATTCTTTGGAATTTATCATGAATTTTTTGGAATTGACAATGAACTCAGGCGTTAACCACTAGAAATTTTGATATACACCTGAACTTAATAATTCAAAGAATTCAAAAGAATAATTCAAAAAATAAAAGGTAAATTCAAAAGAATTCAAAGAATTCAAGCTGAATTCAAAAGATTTCAAAAAATTCAAAGTAATTCAAAAGAATTCAAAGAATACAAGCTGAATTAAAAAGAATTCAAATAATTCAAAAAATTCAAAAGATTTCAAAAAATGCAAGCTGGAATCAAAAGCATTCAAAAAATACAAGCTGAATTAAAAAGAATTCAAATAATTATAAAAATTCAAAAGATTTCAAAAAATGCAAGCTGGATTCAGAAGAATTCAAAGAATACAAGCTGAATTCAAAAGTATTCAAAGAATTCAAAGAATTTAAAAAATTCAAAGAAGGCAAAGAATTCAAAAAAATCAAAGAACTCAAAGAAGTCAAAGAATTCAAAGAATTCACAGAATTCAAAAGAATTCAGAAACAAGTGTACACCTGAATTCAGTAATGGTTAACACCTCGCAATGAACTCTTTGGAATTCACCAGAATTCATCAGGAATAGTTTCGAATTCATCTTAAAGTCTTTGGAATTCACCAGAAGAACTTCAGAATTCATTCTAAAGTGTTTGGAATGCATAATGAATTCTGTAGAATTCATAATGAATTATTTGGAATTTAATTATGACCTCACCTTGAATTCTTTGAAATTCTTTGGAATTCATCAGGAATTCATTGGAATTTAATTATGAATTATTTTTTGGATTCTTCGGAATTCACCTTGAAATCCTTGGAATTCAAGTTGAATTCTTTAGAATTCATAATGAATTCTTTGAAAGTAACACTGAACTCTTCGGAATTCACCATGAATTCATTGGAATTCTTTGGAATTCGCCAGAATTCACCAGGAATGCTTCATAATTTATCTTGAATTCTTTGGAATTCACCAGGAATACATCAGAATTTATCTTTGAAGTATTTGAAATACATCATGCATTCTGTAGAATTCATCATGAATTCTTTGGAATTTAATTATGACCTCACCTTGAATTCTTTGAAACTATTTGGAGTTCATCATGAATTCATTGGAATTCAATTATGAATTATTTTAGATTCTTTGGAATTCGCCTTGAATTCCTCGGAATGTAAGTTGAATTCTTTGGAATTCATAATGAATTTTTTGAAATTGACAATGAACTCTTCGGAATTCGTCTTAAATTCTGAAGGACTCCAAAGAATTCTTGGTGATTTCCGAAGAATTTTAAAGAGTTTCTGGTGAATTCCGATGAATTCCAAATAATCCCTGGTAATTTCCAATTAATTCATGGTGAATTAGGAGGAATCCCTGGTGATTTTCGAAGAATTCCAAAGAATCCATAATTAAATTCTAAAGAATTCAGAAGAGTTCATTGTGAATGCCAAAAAATTTCAAAGAATTCAAGGTTAGTTTCGAAGAATTGCAAAGAATTCATAATTAAATTCCAAAGAATTCCAGTGAACACTTATGGTGAATTGCGAAGAGTTTATTGTGAATTCTGTTGAATTCAAGTCTCTGTGAAGCTCCAGTGCATGGACTTACGGCTTTTTAGATTCTGCGCATAGGTTTGATATTAATTTTATATAAATAATTCAGGATGTATTTCATATGTAAATATTTAGATAAATATATTTAGATAAACATGTAAATATTTCAGATAAAATACACAATTCGCAAATGTATTTCTAATAAAATACTAAAATGTAGTTTGTATTTTATTTAAAATATATTGGCGAAATTGTATTTTCCCCGCAATTTTCCCTACTTCACAGGGAAATACTATTTTGAACAATGTATTTGAAGTATTTTGTGCCCAGCTCTGATAATTAACAAAATTAAAATTGACTTCACTTTTGACCGCTTATGAATAGATTTTGCAAGTTTTCAACGTAACGAAAAGATAAATTGAATGTTTTTGTATAAATATGTCTACAGTTTATCATATTTAACCCCCTCCAATGACTTTTTTCTTTTAAAAATTTAGTTTTTCACACTTTATTATATTATAAAATACTGTCAAAAAATTGTTAATTTTTTATAAATTTTGAAATTTCTTGTTCATTTTGAAAGAAGTGTTCATGAGTTTCATAATTCTGTAATAAATTAGTAAAAATTATAATTGAAAAAAAATTTTTTTGGACTTATGCAGTTTTGGTAAAGTAAGACAATTTACGAATAAAAAATTAGCAAGATCAAGTTTTCTATCGTAAGCCAAAGTTTGATAGTTTAATGCAGGGTTCCCTAAAGATATAGAAACAGTGTTCATCTCATTTTTTTTTTGATTGACTAATTCACTTTTGGCCGCTGATTTCTCAATTACCTAAAACTTCACCACAGCAATAGTTTCAAAAATAATTTGCCTACAAATGCAGTTATTTGTTTATAAAGTATGTTTGAATTTACAACATTTTCAATGAATTGTTTTCTTATAATAGGATAGAATTCCCTTAATATTCTTAATTCATTATTTTTTTAAAAAACATTTTGGTTTTTAATTTGTTATTTTTCACTGAGAGAGACAATCACGTTTTATTTTTAGATGGAGAGGAATTTCGAGAAATAGTATTACAGAATCAGAGATTACCTTGGGGAGAAATTGTCGCTGATTTAACAGACGAGCTTTTCTTTCATCCCGCATTTCATTTTATGGTGTAATTACTTTTGCTGAAGCGCTGCAGAGTTTAAAGGATTTATATATATTTTTTTGTTTGAAAAAACGTTTTAAAGAATTCATAGGGTAATTTTTTATTCTAGATTTTTTATTCCAGATTGAAATAATCCAGATTAAAATATAATTTGATCCTTTTTAAAGTATAAAATATAATTTCTGTCTTTTTTCCTTTTTTAAAATTGCAATATTTAAAAAGTGGATATCTCTGCACGAATATCATTAATGTAAAACTGATCAAATTTCGGAAATTGGAAAGTTCAAACTTTGATGCTTTTAGTTCGAAAGCCTTCAAGTTTCCTCGCCTCTGATTTGAAAACCCTTAAGCTTAGTTATTTCCAGTTTGCAAACTTCCAAATTTGAAAGCTGCCAATTCGTCAGCTTATTCAAATTTATCAGCTTCCAATATATAATAATTAATTTCTATATTATTAGAAAAATGATTGGCAAGCTTAAAACTTAAAATTTCATGGTGAATTCTACAAAGTTATTTATTTTTCTTGTAGGAACCATTATCAAGACAATTAAAATTGCTCAAGGTACGTTTAGTGTTAATTTGCGAGGGGAAAGTTATTCCATACAATAAAAAAAAACCACCCTTCGACAATTTTCTTTACCGCGCAATTTACGAATTAGGGCTAGAAATATTTTCTGGAAGCCTGCAAAATTTTCCATCAGCCATTCGTAATTGAATACCATATTTCAAAATCTGTCCTTGTTGGTTTCTTTTATTCGTTCGGAAATATATTATATTATACGAAAAAATATATATCAAAATTATAATAATGTCTAGATTTCCTCTTTTTTCTGCTTTTGCTGATAAACGATTACTTTGTGATTAATTATTTATTATATATAAATCTTATATATAAATATTAATTATATAATAATTAATAATAATTATATATATATAAATATTAAATAATATATAAATATTATATGTATAAATCTAAAACCCCATATTTCGAAATGTTGACATTCTCAAGAGAATCTATGTTTATTTTTGCAAAATTAATTGCCTCAGGTAGGCAGAAGTTAATATATTTATCGAAAAACACTTAGGAAATGCGGATCGTCGACTGGCTGACGTTTCAAGAGACGTGAATTTTCCATCGAGAGTTGATTTAATGTTTTTTTAAAATTTTAATTAGTTCGTTAAGGGGCAAAAATGAGGCCGAACGGCACCACCAGTCCGATTCTGAAACACTCTATCGGACCAACGAAGCTTATTCGGTTCGAGAGAGTTGGGGAGTAATTTTTGGTCCCAGTTGGCCACCCTGACTCTGCTCTCTGACGGTTGACAAATTAGCATAACAGAGAATCGACCCAACCGCCGAGTCAGCCCCGTCTAGTGAAACCCCCTGCCGGTCGTCTCGAGTGCCAGTTAGGCATCAATGCAGGGTAAGATCTGATATAACAGAGGCGTTCGTTATTACTTTTTTTTTCGTTCTCACGAAAAAAAGAGGTTCTTTTGCAAGAAATAATTTCACTCCACATAATAGCCCTTGCAACGAGGTTGACATAACAAACAAGTCTTTAAAGATTTTAAAGACTGCATTAATTCTTTCTGCAGACGGACGCCATGTTTTTCTCGTTGTAATTGAAACCCTGAGGGTGATAGGGGTAAACGATGCTTTGTTAAAAATTCAGCTTTTCATGAAATCTTGTCGAGGAACTCCATTGTGGATATAAAAAAAGGGGTGTATTTTTTTATGGTTACAGTTTTCCTGGTATATTTAAGTTTCAGTGGAGGTAGAAGATAAAATTTCGATAACTAAGGTAGCTCTGGTGGGTTTCTATTTCAGTTTTCAGAAATTAACGGAAAATAACATAAAATGGAAAAGAAGAAATTACTGGACTAAATAATAATTAGAAGAGTATCTAGTAACAAAAAATAGGTTCAAATTTAAAGTTGTAGAATTTTGGTTATAGTAGGGTGGTCCAAATTTTTTTTTGGAATTTTCATGCATATCCCCCCCCAAATTTGTTCGAATCCACAAAAAAATTAATGCGTTTTTAAAAAATTATATTTAGAGGCTCCGCAAGCTCCATGAAGTTAACAAATTGGGTTTTGCGAGTTTTTGGAGCATATTATAATTTTTTGCGGTTTTTTAAATACAAATTGTTTCTAATACATAAAATACTACTTTCCACTGATAATTAGATGTTTACATAAATTGTTTAAACAATTTATTATTGTTTTTATCAATTTTCTCTTAGAACAGAGTTAGAAAGTCGCGGTAATAATCAATTAAATTTAACAAAAATAATTGTTTAAACAATTTATTATTATTTATAACAATATTCTCTTAGAATAATGTTAGAAAGTTGCGGTTTTTTATAAAATTTTCGACTTTTTGTCCCCTTTTAAATTAGATTGAGGTAATAATTAATTCAAGTTAACAAAAATAATTGTTTAAACAAATTATTAATGTTTCTAATGATCTTCTCCTATATTGATCCTAGATAGTTGCGGTTTCCTGAAATTTTAAACTTTTTGTCCACTTTTCACTTAGGGAGGTTATAATTAATGCAAGTTAACAAATATAATTATTTAAACAATTGATTATTGCTTATAACTATCTTCTTTTTGAATAATGCTAGAAAGTTGCGCTTTTTTCTGAAATCTTCAGTTTTGATTTGACTTTTTAGTTATGAAGAAATAATAAATGAACATCAACAAGAATCATTTTTTAAATAGTATTCTATTTTTTTCAAAGTAAAGTATTTTTACTTTTTTGCTAATATCTTAAAAACATTAATTTAAACAAAAAGGCTACTTTCATTCAAGATAAAAACAAAGGATGGAATAATTAGGAGTAGGTGGGAGGAGTGGGTCTGTAAATGACTTGTAAAAACTTTGTTTTGAATTACAACAAGAAGTTTATTGCAAAGCGTAAAAGAAAAATTTGGAATTGCATACATTTTACTGTCAGCCACCCCCCCCCCCCTCTCCTAGCCTGGAGAAAGCATGTTATCATCGATGATAATATACATATATAGAGAACAAAACGGTCTCAATCATATAAATAATTGATTATAACATAATACTATTAGAAAAAATTAATTGTTTAAACAATTATGTTTGTTAACTTGAAATAATTATTACCTCATTCAAATTGAAAAGTGGACAAAAGGTGTAAAATTTAAAAAAAAAACACAACTTTCTAACATTAATCTAAGACAATATTGTTATAAATAATAATATTTATACAATTATATTTGTTAACTTGAATTAATTATTACCTCACTAAGTGAAAAGTGGACAAAAAGTTTAAAACCTCAGATAAGATAAGCCGCAACTATCTAGCATTAATATAAGAGAAGATAGTTGTAAACAATAATAACTTGTTTAGACAATTATGTGTGCTAAATTGTATTAATTATTACCTCACTCTAAGTGAAAAGTGGACAAAAAGTTGAAAATTTCAGAAACAACTGCAACATTAGCATTATTCAAAGAGCGTATTATTAAAAATAATAATAAATTGTTTAAATAGTTATGTTTGTTAACTTAAATTAATTATTGCCTCCCTCTAATTGAAAAGTGGACAAAAAGTGGAAAATTTTAGAAAGAATCGCAATTTTCTAGCATTATTTTAAGAGAATATTGTTATAAATAATAATAAATTATTTAAACAATTATTTCTTTGAAATTTAATTGATTACACAGGCCCACAAAAAAACAAAAGTGTCTGTGCAATTGACCAGACCTATATATTCTTATGTATTTTTCGACGCTGAATCCGAATTTGC
>JBAGKK010000296.1:676953-721791 GCA_037177015.1 Euceroptres primus | reverse complement strand
ATATATATATATATATATATATATATATATGTATATATAATTTTTCTTTTACGTATATATTTTTATATATACATATTTACTAATGTAGATAATGTAGAGTATATTTAAATCGAAAAAGTGCAAGTTTAATAAGTAATTGATACTATAAAAGAATGATTTTTCATTTAAAATAATATTTAACGTAAAAAATGACGTTTTTCGGGAACAAAATTCAAAATTTTTGACATTGAGTGTACAACTACTTAACCTAACACCAAAGAAGTCACTAAAATGTAAATTGCGATTTATGTATTAATGTGGAGAAAATATAATCTCAAAGCATTTAAGAAGCCTCTATATAGTAAATTTGAATTCTATTATAATTCTATTATAATTCCATAATTTGAATTCTATTAGTGATAATAATTCAATTTCTCAGTTTTAAAATTGTCTAATTATCGTAGCGACATCGCAGCCTGGTTCTTATTTTTTTCAAGCGTTGGTAGCAGTGTCGATCAGCTGAGAGAACAGCTGAATATGCTGTGATTGCCTAAGACACAATGGTATTGCAGGTTCTGCCTACATTTACCGACAGAAAGTAAATACTTTCTTTACAGCTGTTTACAGCGTTGCCACGTTTCCTGTCCGTACGTCACAAAAACATACATTTTCCTAATTAAATTAATTTATTTCCCCATAATTAGCTAGTAAGTGTATGTGGAATTAATTAAAATCTATAGTTTAATTCTTTATCTTGCTAATATAATTTTTTTCAAAAATTTTTGTGCTTTCATTCTATTAGTTTTTCAATTATCAAGATTAGTAGACACTGTTTCTCCATAAGAGCCCGTGTTAAATTAATAAATTATTAATTTCTGAAATATTTAGTAAAAAATTCTAAAATTTTGTGTGCTCCTTTAATAAATTAAAAGTCGCTATTCCTCAAATTTTCAAAATTTTCTGTGATTTCTTTATGCCCGACCGATTCCTCCTTAAAATTGTTGTTGCAACAAACTGCATAGTTACGCCTATTAATAAGATAGTTATCCTAACTAATTAAGAAGTAGAGGCATATGTTACAAACCAAAATAGTTGGTTTATAACATTACAAAAAATAATACAAGTATTACAAAAATAGTTACAAAAAATAGTTTTTTTCAGTGTCATTTTTATGTAGTTAAAACCATCATTTTTAATGTAGTTTTTAGTGAAATTTTTCTATCTTATTAGATTCAAGGTGTTTTTATGGATTTAAAATAGTCACTAAATGTAAGAAGCTTTAAGGAAGTGTGACTTGAAATGAGAATAGGGTTCTTGACCTCTTGTCATGGTTCAGGGACGTTTTAGAGCCGGTGAGCTTAAAAGCATACTTGCATTAGGACTGCTTCGTGGATACCCAAACAGCAAGCAAGGTGATACAGGTCATGTCCGGTAATAGAACAATGGGTGTATTCAGCTTCTAGCGTGAATTGATATATTACCTCCATTAGAATACGACAAAGTTGCACCAAGTTTGCCATTTCGTTGCATACAATTCCACAATTTCAAGTTTCGTCATCAGTATTACATTTCATATTCAGTGTTTCTCAGATTTCGTAACAGTATGTAATTTTAAATTTTCTAAGTTTCTACTCTTGTAAAAAAGTAAAAATAACATTAAATAAGAATTAAAAGTTTGTAGAAATTCCAAACTTGGAATTAGTAAACTTAAATTAGTAAAAAATAAAGAAGTGCAACTGAAATTGACTTCACAGGATAAATTTTATACCCAAAGCTCAGGATAATTTTCGTTTTTTTTACAACACAAGTATTTTGAAAGGTGTGAACTCCTATTTCATACAATTTTTCAATAAGATTCTGGTGTCTTGTAGAAAACTAAGAGTTTTTATATACTTAATATTTAAGGAATATTTTATATACTTAATATATAAAGGAATTTTATATATACTTAGTTTATATATACTTAATATAAAGGAATTTTATATACTTAATATTTAAGGAATAAGGATCCCACATAACACGCAATATTCCATTCCTATTCCCGGAATATTCCATTAAGACATTCGGAATATTCCCAAGGAACATTACAGCAATATTCCGGGAATAATATAATGGGTGCCCTCTAGAATATTTCAATGTAATGTTCAGGAAATATTCTTTAGAAATATTGTAAAAAGATTCGCCCTAAAACCTGAAATATCTCTATGGAATATTGTCGGAATATAATTCAGAATGTGTCTGAAATCTTTCAATGGAATATTTCCGAAACATTGCAATGAAAGTAAATGAGATTCTTGTAAATATTTCAAATTGCTTTGTTTGGAATATTTGGAACAGTTGAGCACGTTTATTTGCTCGTAAGGGGTTGAATTATAAAAATCAATCCAGTCTTTTTTGCTTTATTTGATCTACAAATACAATACCCATACAATATTATATTATTACGAACTGCTATTATAAATTATAATTTTAAGCACTAAGATATAAAAAATTTCTAGAAAACTTCTTTACATTGTTACAATATTGGCAATTATCTGAAAAATTACGATTCAAATTACAGTTACGAAAATTTTCCGAGGCACATTTAAATTTACCATCTTCTGATTACAAAGGTTAGCAGCAGTACCTGAATTCCCGAAAACTCAGGACATTATCTCTTCAATTAAAAAAAAACCCTCTGATGTACATGAAATATCAATTTCATCATTTGGCTGCTTCAGTGCTTTCTCAATTTTGAAACTATTTCTGAAAAAAGTAAATATTTAGTTTTATTTTTGAAATATCACCAAATGATGTATTGTTTAAGGGAAACCTGAGAGGGATGCAGATGAGGAAGACATTGAATTATATTGAATTTTTTTAAAATTGTAATAAAATTTGACAGTGTTATTGTGAAAAATTAAATTTCGAAGTTATTGCAATTTAAAGCATTGCCTATTGATAATTTATACCTTTTTAATTTAAAATAGTCCTAGAGACAGCAGAAATAAAATCTTCTTTCCTTGAGGTCATTTGATGTCCAATTTGAAAAGCTCCTATTTTCGAATCATCCAAACTTGACTGTAAAAAATTACTATTCACTTTAATTTGAAAAAATCATATGAAATAGAAATTTATCATCTATCCTGTATTCAATTAATATCAAGAATATAATTCTATTCATAATGCTGTATAAACTGTATAACGACTCAAGAAGAACTATATTGAAGTAATAAATACCAAACGCAATTAGCAACATTTTTTATTTCATATAGGAAAAGTGTGACTTAGCAGAACTCTTAATTTATGCCACGTCTGTTCTCGAAACTATTTATTAAATTTTTTTCCTATATATTCATGAAAACAACCTCTCAGACTTGGAAAATTGATGGAAAATAAATGTATCCATTCTATATTAACTTTTTTTTTTCATTCCATAATTTCTATCCATTTTTCCCGTTATTTTTTGTTAATTTTTTCAGTTAACAAATTAATCAGATAATTTCTATAGATAGTTTAGAAAAAAATATTTTAGTAGGAAAGATGAAGTTTAATTTTAATATGACAGAAAACGAATGAAGTGAGCTATTAGGTGAATTTAATGTTTTCATTTCTAAAAAATTGATGTTTTCTTATGGCTCATTTCAGCATTTTTACGTAAGTGTCACAAATTTATTGCTGCTAAATCTCTATTGAACTTTATCTTTCGATCTTAAAAACAAACATTAGGATTGTTTCTAATGTTCAAAGAGTCATTACATATCGACTGTGGTACTAAAGTTGCAAAAAATGGGAAGAAATTATGGAATTATTGGAAAGAAGGTTAACACATAGAAGGGATACATCTATTATCTATCAATTTTTCAAGATATGCAGGAAAAAGTTTCATAAACAGTATAGGAAATAGACATCGCATGTATTAAGAGTTCTAATATGTCACACTTTTCCTATTTGAAATAAAAAATGTTCAGAATTGCGAGTGGTATTCATTATTTTAATATAGTTCTTCTTGAGTCGTTATACAGCATCATGAGTACAATTACATTCTTTATATTAATTAATTACAAAATAGAGGGTAAATTATGTTTTCCATATTATGTTTTTCGAATTAAACTAAATAGTAATTTTTTACAATCAAGTTTGGATGATTTGAAAATATGAGCTTTTTAAATTCTACATCAAATGACCTCAAGGAAAGATTTTATTTCTGCTGTCTCTAGGACTATTTTAAATTAAAAAGGTATGAATTAGCAATAGGCAATTCTTTAAATTGCAATAACTTCGAAATTTAATTTTTCACAATATCACTGTCAAATTTTTTACAATTTAAAAAAAATCAAAATAATTCAATGTTTTCCTCACGTGCATCCCTCTCGGGTTTCTTTTAAACTATATATCATCTGGTGATATTTCAAAAATAAAATTAAATATTTACTTTTTTCAGAAATACTTTGAAAATTGAGAAAGTCCTGAAGCTACCAAATGTTGAAATTGAAGGTATAATTTTCTGACTTTTTAGGAATTCAGGTGCTGCTAACCTTTTTACTCGGAAGATGGTCAATTCAGTGATGACGTGAAAATTTTTCTAAATTTCTGTGTTTAAATATAATCTGCCTTTCTACGCCACTGTGCAATAAATTGTTAAAATCGCAATTTTCAGCTAATTGACAATATTGTAACAATGTAAAGTATTTTTCTAGTAATTTTATTTACAGATATCTTCGTGCTTAAGATTATAATTTGTAATAGCAGTTCGTAATAATATAATATTGTATGTTCTCGCACAACAACAAGATATCCCTAGGACGTCCTCAGGATATCCTGAAAATTTTCGGGATATCTTGCCACAATCCGTAGGACGTCCCTAGGATATTCTGGGATATCCTGAGGACGTCCCCCGAATATCGACATTTCTCCCGTGCAGGATATCCACAGGATATCTCAGGGACATCCTCTGGATATCCAGGCGATATACTGCGGACATCTCAATTATATCGACCGATTATTCGAAATTATAATTATTGTCAGTTCAAATGGAGTAGAAAAAAGAGACATATTATTAATACAAGAAAACGTTATTTCTTGAAAATTACATTAATAGAATTTAATATTATTAGAATGTTTGAGAAGGTAAACATAACCTCAAAAACATATTTTTTCGTCTACGAGATTTAAACACGATAATGACATCGTTTTTTCATTCAATGCACTTCTGATAATGGACACATTAAGCGAAGAAAAAAATTACTAAAAAAAATTATCACTTATTATTTGGCTTTATATTTCTATTCAACACATTAAAATCTTGACTGTGATAACCATTTGTTTACCTGTGTTGTTCAAATCTTCAATGAATACATAGTGGAAAATGAAAACAAAATTGTAAAAACTCAAAATATTTATGAGTAGAATATCACTTCCACAGTGGGAAAAAAACATTTGGAAAAATTTTTTCTTTTGAGGTTATGTAAACTAGAACAGACAACAGTATCCTTAATATTGAACGGCTATGTCTTCTATACTATTATTTCAAAGGATACATACCTGTTGAAGTTAACCCCTTAACTGGCAGGCGATTTTGGGATTCACGGGCCCATGCTGGCAGAAGAAAAATTTCGTCAGAAAAATCTGAAATTCTTTCTGCGCGTTAGCTTTGATATCCAATAAACAAAAAATATGTAATTATATTTTAACCGTGATTCGAAGTAAGAGTGTTGCTTCTCAAACCGGAGTTTCTATTAGGATCTGAATTAACCAAAAAACTTCTTTTTCGAAAAAGAATGTTTCTTTTCAAAAATGTTGTCTTACTCGCGATACCTTTGGAACATCGCTTACGGATATCCTTTGGACGTCCTGCGGATATCCTACGGATGTTCCACATCATTGAATCAGTATACTCCTAGGTCGTACGTCCTCCGGATATCCCAGGATATCCTGAGGACGTCCTAAGGATATCGAAATTTCCGCCCTTCAGGATATCCTGAAAATAACCTCAGGATATCTCTAGGACGTCCCCAGGATATTCCGGGAAATTATCAGTATATCCTGTCGATATACGTTATTATGCGGATGTATTGTGTATGTAGGTAAAATAAAGTAAAAAAGACTGAATCGATTTTATGATACCTCTTACGAGCAAATAAGCGTACTCAACTGTTCCAAATCCAAACAAAGTTGTTTGAAATATTTAAAATACTTTCATTTACTTTCATTGCAATGTTTCGGGAATATTTCATTGAAACATTTCAGATACATTCTAAATAACATTCCGGCAATATTCCGTAGAGATATTTAAGGTTTCAGGGCAAATCATTTTACAATATTTCTAAAGAATATTTCCTCAACATTACAATGAAATATTCCAAAGGTCGGACATTATGTTGTTCCTGGAACATTGGAATGTTCTTTGGGAATATTCCGAACGTCTCAATGGAATATTTCGGGAACATGAAGGGAATATTGCGTGTTATGTGGGATGATGGAAATCAGATTTTAGGGTAGTGGGAGTTTAATGGTGTTATGAGTATTTTTTGAATCTAAGAGATCAAGGATTGTGAATGGTGCCTTTTAGTGGCAGGTATTTCACCGTCTGCCACGATCGCTCTGAAATCTTGTCACAAACGTGGCGGCAGAAGGACGAGATGGGACTGTATTAACCCTCCTCTACCTCTGTCAGATCTGTCATATGCAGCTGAAATCCTGTATTCCATTCACGTACATTACGCGAAGCGTTTGGTACCGCGATTGCATGCTTTCAGGGGCGCATGATCTCCGCCCCTACTTGCAGAATCCACCATTCTCACCAACCTATGTGCGGAACACGTGTTGCCAACAAATTCATGTCACACGCCAAAAAATTATCGATGCGAATGTGCACATGCTCCCTTCTTACTCTCAGTCACAGTTTTTCTGCACTCGATAGGCGACAGAAGTTTTATTACTTGCAAAGGTTACAGCTTTTGTTTTGTATCGCATAAATTGTAGAAATTGCACGAATGATATTAATTATACAATAATTGTATAATATTGTATAATATTGTACCACTCAACTTTTGAGTGGTAGAAAATGAATAAAAAATGTACAATTGTATAAATGGTAGATAAATTTGAAAAAATTGTACAATTGTACAAATTTTACAATTGTGCCATTGTACAAATTATGCCATTGTACAAATTATGCCATTGTAAAAATTATGCCATTGTACAAATTGTACAATTGTAAAAAATTTACAATAACATTTTCTGTACGTGACAAGCGATATAAGCTTTATTATTTTCAAAGATTGCAGTTTCTGTTTTGTATCGTACAAATTGTAGAACTTGCACGAATTGAAGAAATTCTACAATAATTGTATAAATTATTCTTATAAATTTTACAATTGTACCACCCGACTTTTGAGGGTGGGAAATTTAGAATTGCACCTATACAGAAATTACTGAAATTGTAAAATTATAGACATTACACAAATTGTATAATTGTATTTATAAATTATACAATTGTACTTTTAAATTATACAATTATAATGGTATTGTATAATTTCAATTATATAATTAATTTTTGAGTATATAAAATAAAAATTTTATAAATAGTAGATAAATTTGAAGAAATTCTAGAATTGTACAGAATGTACTCTCTAAATCTGAATTAGTGAAAATTAGCCACTGATTCACTTTAGTGAAAATTTCTACTACTCATTATTAGTTGTATTTCTCTGTTTCTTTTAGCATTTTACAACTTTGCACTAAAGTTTTAGTCAAAAATGAATAATAGTTGGTAAAATTTCTCACCAAAGTAATTTGGTGGCTCACATTTCACTAATTTATATTTAGGGAGTAACTTTGTAGAAATTTCACAAATTGTAGGAATTGTACAATAATTGTATAAATTACACAATTAAATCACTCGACTTTTGGGTGTAGAAAATGTTCAATTGTGTAAATGGTAGATAAATTTGAAGAAATTGTACAATTGTACAAATTGTACCTGTGCAGAAAATATTTAAATTGCGGAAATTGTACAATTGTAGAAATTAAACAAATTGTATAAATTTTACAATTGTATCACTCGACTTTTGAGTGTAGAAAATGTACCATTTTAGTGGCTCAATGTTCACTAATTCAGGTTCAGAGTACAATTTCTAGGAATTGTTGAAATTGTGTAGAAATTACACAAATTACGCAAAGAGTGTTGTTTTTGTTTCGTATCGTAAAAATTGTAGAAATTGGGCAATAGTTGTATAAATTGTATTTATATATTGTACAATTGTATTACTCAACTTTTGAGTGCAAAAGATGTACAATTGTACAAATTGTATCTTTATAGAAATTTCCAAAATTGTACAAGAATTGTATAAATTATGCATTTGTACCACTCGAATTTTTAGTGCAAAAAATGTACAATTGTATAAATCAACTGATATAGGATCAGTTGAAAGAAATTGTACAATTGTATAAGCTATATCTTTGTAGATATTGACGAAGTTGTACAATTGTAGAAATGACACAAATTATGGACATTGTTAAATAATTGTATAAATTCCACTTATATATAAATTGTACAATTGTGCTAATCAAGTTTTTTTAGTACATTTTTTAGTGTAAAAAATGTACAATCATATAAATGGTAGATAAATTTAAAGAAATCATACAATTATTATACAAATTGTACTTTCTAAAGCTGAATTAGTGAAAAATAAGCCACTAATTTCACTATTTCTTTAGTAGTTTTAAACTTTGCACTACAGTTTTAGTCAAAAATGACTAAAAGTTAGTAGAAATTTTCACTAAAATAAATTAGTGGCTCACTTTTCACTAATTCAGATTTAAAGAGTAGGTACCTTTGTAGAAATTGTCGACATTGTACAATAAATATATAAATTGTACTTATAAAGTGTACAATTGTTTCATTCGACTTTTGAGCGTGGAAATTGTACAATTCCTTAAATAGCAGCTGCCAATTTTTCTAGATAATCTATCCAGATAATTTCAAAGACATTGTACAATTGCACAAATTGTATCTTTGTAGAAATTAACGAAACTGTACAATTGTATAAATTACACAGATTGTAGAAATTGTGCAATAAATTTTTCTGCACATAATCGCCGATAGAAGCTTTACTGTTTGCAAAGATTACGTTTTTGTTTTGTATCGTACAAATTGTATAAATTGTACGAATTATAAAAATTGTACAATAATTGTATAAATTGTACTTATAAATTGCATAATTGTACCACTTGACTTTTGGGTGCAGAAAATGTACAATTTGTACAATTTGTAGAAATTTTCAAAATTGTGCAATTGCACATAATTAAACAAATTTAATTAAAATTTAATTAATTAAACTTTAATTTAATTAAATTAAAATTAAACAAACAATAAACAAACAAACAAATCCAGCATTCCATTTTGTGACATATTTTCTCAATTTGTTTTTCTATTCACATTCTTCGCTTATTCATTATTTTCATTAAATGGCGTAACAAAATTCTTCATTCTTTTCTCATCATCAATATTGAATCAAATCCAATGAATTGGAGAAAGTGTATCTGAAATCAATAATAAAATCCTTAGACGAGCATTTTCGACAGATTCCGGTACAAGCCGATTTTTCAAGCCATTGCATTCAACGAGACACTGACAATCTGCCTTTTACATACGAGTGATTGCATTTCACGCTGGTTGCATTGGGATCCAGAAAAGATACAATTTTATTGGCAATTTGACTATGATAAATTCCCTTTTATGCAGGTATCAAAAATCTATTAATATTTGCATAAAACACTAAAATCACTCCAGTAATTGACAGGTTTATTTTTGTTTCATCAGCTCTTTTCATCCTTTGTGATGCTGTGAATAATGAAACGCGTTCTGGTTTCAGTAATTTCTCATGTCTGTCATAAAGTTAAAATCTGTTACAAAATGCAAAATTTCTAGTGAAGCTGACAGTTTTTGTATTGAAGAAGCTTTGTAGAAGAATTTTTAATTGTGCTTAATTCTTAATTTAAAAATATCTTAATTAGGCATTTTCGATCAGTGAACGATTTCTGTAACACTAATTATTATAATTTTGAATTTGGAAAAAACTAATTATATTCGGAGCAACAAATCTATTTAGGGCGATTTTTAGAAAATTATGTTTTCTTTAAGCACTGGTATTTTCGATGGAAGGAAAATAAAGGTGAAGGCTACTGTGATCCATGAATCCCATTTGGTCTACTCTGGATGTAATCGACGCCCAAACTAAGGAATCTCATGGCTCCAGGCAGGTTTTTCTCAGAATAAACCGTTATCCTCTCTCTATCCCGAATGTTCTATTTTCAGACGGTACCTTACCATGTCCATATTTCAGTCGATAAAGGATAATATAGTGGATCCTCGAGGTATTTGGGATCTTCTAGGTATACACACATAGTCTGCCATGCACTTGAATTTTATTCTTCTCTTTTTATACTCGTTACCTTCTTGTACAATGTACACACACTATGGAAAATGGTGTGTGTACACAAATCATTATTTTTCAATTTAGATATTTACTATTTACGACTTTCATTATTTACATATCATTTATTATTCATAAATTAGTAAATATTTATCATCTACCTGATATTTTTTATTCATGTGATACTATAAATTTGATATTAACTTGATATTAAACATAAAATGAATATGCAAATAATTCTAGTAATTAATACTGGATCATCAGCGTTGACGTCATTTTGATTTCTGAAAGTCAGAAAATAATACAGAAATATAAGACTGCGAAACCACAAAGTGCAATATTCAAACTTTTTTTTTTAATATTGAAACTTTTATCTGGACGTATTGGTTTACCAGTAACAAAATCATAATGCATAATTTGTAACAAGTGGGCCAAACCACATCTTGTTTCGAGGTATATGGTATCAAAAAGAATATATTTTTACTTCGTTGGGATTAAACATATATGTGAAACGAGATTTATTTTTAATGTAGAATTTAATTTTAAGGTAAAATACCATGAAAAATGAACGTGTTTTAATTTTCCATTAATTTAGCTTGAAATAGACATAATGACTGATAAAGTTTCCAAAAATATGCACTTTTTAAATACTGTAATTTTATTGTTTATATATGTCTTTTTAGTTGAATTTGCAAGTTCGTCGAATTGGAACACTCCAACAGGATATTAACATGGGTAGGAAAATTAATGGATTATTTTGTCAAACACATAGAGGGCTCAAAGATAACGAGCATGCATTTTAACCATGCATAAATTGAACTTTTAATTGGGGCAACAAGCTAGATCGAAAGGATATAATGGTTTACCTAAAGCAAAGAAAAATATTGGGATTACTTCTTATTCTTTATTGTTAGTTTAAATTAATTACCAGACTCTAATATTAAAATATTATCATATGGAACTTCATGCAAAACTTATGTTGGCCAATCTTATTTCAATGCATTTTTTCATAGAAAATTGAATATATACATCGATTTTTCGTAAATCGAATAAGCAATCATTAAATAATTACAGAAATAAAAGTGACGCTTCTTTCATCTCTGTAAAATTCTCATGAGCAGCAGAATATAATCATTATGTAACGAAGAAATAAAAGACACTAAAAAATTCAAAGGTTTTGATTCTGGACGGTCGTACCGATAACAGATACATTCGAGGACGGTCCGATACTTTAATCTTTCGAATAATAATATCACATAATATATTGGTTATTGGGAATCCTGCATATAGATTTTAAACTTTGCTTTTACAACCCTTATAAATCACTATATTTTTTTTGAATCACATATTATTGCTTCTTCTTTTATAAAATAAAAAATATAACATACAGAACCAAAGAAAGTAAAATATTAGAAATTCATCATTAAATTATCAAATCCGATGGGCTTAATCACTTTTAAAATCTTTAAACTCTTTTAAGTCTTCTGAAATGCTTGAAATATTAGAAATTTTGAAATCTGGTTTATGCTCAAAAGCCGATCAATTTAATAGAACGAAATTAATTTGCATGAATTTAATTAATTGTATAAGATAGATTAATTAATTTAATAGATTTAAAATACATATGAAATTATATACAGTACTGGCCACGAATATGAGTCCACCTGTTTTTTGTGAGATGCATAAGTTCTAATTTTTTATAATCTATGAGATACAATTTTTTCCTCAAAATAATACAAAAGCTGTAGAAATTTTGCGTTAAATAAACCAAAAACAAAGTAATTTTGTCTATTTTATAAGAAAATATTGCAAAAATAGTGCAGTTTTCGATTCTTTCTAAGACTTACAATAACTTATGAAATAATAACCATTTTTTCATGTCTTTGGACTAATTTTAAAGATATATCTCCATAGAATTTCATGAGTATATGAAGAGAACTCTCAAATTTTTTCTCTCGATTTTGCCGTAGGCTGAAATTGGAACAAAAAGGTGGTACAACTTCAAATAAAACGAGTACTCAGAAAAATTAATTTGATAAAATATAGAAATTAATATTCCGGTGTATTCTAATGAAATTTATTAAAATTCAGGGTGCCTACTCACCTGGAAAACCTAGAATTATCAGGTATTTTTATCTACTTGGAAAAACATGTCAATGTTAGGGAATTTTTTTTTAAAGTCAGGGAATTTTTTCATACGCGCTTAATTTTTTTACTCTTCAATACAAAAATAAATATCGATTTAAATATATACAAGACTGAAACTGTCTAAAAATTTAATAAATTTAAATAAATACAATGTGGCTATTCGCAAGTGGATAATAAATGGGGTTATTCACGTATTATGTATGTGTAATTGAAGGGGTGTGGGGTAGGGTAGGTCGAAAATAAAAAATGTAGAAATTCGAAATTACTACAACGCAAAAAAGTAGCACATTAGGACCCTAAAAAAGCATAATTCATTTGAAGTTGATAGATATATATCTTCAGCTCGCACGCTCACAAAATATGTTTAAAAAATTTCTTATCTTCAGTTTCACATTTTTTTGCTTTCAATTTTGTTTGTTTCTGCTGATAAAAGTATCTTCCCCATTTTTTACAGATTTTAATCATTTTTTCGAGTTAAATAAAATTGTTTTTTACGTGAGCCTAGATATATTTGTGTAGGCTTTTTAATTATAGAAATACGTTAGAAAAAAATTAATACATCCGAGGAATCAAAATTGGCAACGCAGCAAATTTTTAATAAATTTTCACAATATTTTAAAAATTTTCTGCGTTGCCAATTTTTATTCCTCGATTGTGTTGATTTTTTTCCTAATGTATTTTTATAATTAAAAAGCCTATACATGTTCCAAATCATATCTAAACTCATATTAAAAAACAATTTCATTAAATAGAAAATTCAAAATTTTTAAAATTTGCTCTGTTTCCAATTTTAGTTCCTCGGACGTCTTGATTTTTTCTCTAGTATCACTAGAAAGTTCTCACAAGCCAGAAAAAACTTTTTTGTTATTTCCACAGGTGTTGAACATTTTTTTAAATTACAGGGGTAGAATAAAAAGTAATTATCTCCTTGAGAATAAATTATTAAAATTTGTAAAAAAAAATTAGGAAGACTTTTCTGGCATCCAGAAACACAACAAAAAAATTGAAAGCAAAAAAAATTTGAATTTCTGCAGACAAGGAATTTTTTAAACATATTTTGTGAACGTGCATGCTGAAGATATAGTATATCTATCAATTTCAAATTAATTATACTTTTTTAGGATCCTAATGTGCTACTTTTCCACGTTGTAGTAATTTCGAATTCATAAATTTTTTATTTTCGACCCACCCTAGAGTGGATTCGGAAATGCTTTAAAAATGCGATTCTTAATAATAGAATGATTTCATATCAAGAAAAATTCAACCTGGAAAAGTTAGGGATTTTTTTCAGGATTTGATTAGACACCCTGAAATGTAATATAGACTGATTTTTAATATTTAAAAAAAAATAACTATACGTTATTGAAATTTTATTGGAGAGTTCTTTGGATACATTCATGAAATTCTATGGAGATTTATCTTTAAGATGAGCCCAAGGACATTAAAAAATATTCATTATTTCGAAAGTTATTAAAAGATTCAAAAAAAAATCGAAAAATGCACTATTTTTACTACATTTTCTTACGGAATTGACAAAATCACTTCATCTTTGGCTTATTTAACGTAGAATTTCGATAGCTTTCGTATTATTTTGAGGAGAAAATTGTATCTCGCAGATTATAAAAATTAATAGTACATATACAATTTCCAAAAAACAGGTGGTTTCATATTCGTGACCGGTACTGTATTCTATTAATTTTTTGTGGTAAATCGATGCATGTATGTATTTTTAACATTTTCGTTTCAGTGAGCATAAATTTTTTGGCATGTGATACCAAATGACTTCATTTTGAGACTCACTGGTTTAACGTGTCTTGTAGTCGTAACGACGGACCACTTCCAGTCGTTTAGAATGTTCAGAGATCGCCTTTTTACGGCAATCCTAAAGGAAGATCTGCACGTTTTGCATAGAATAGCGGCGTATCGTCTAGCGATGGTCATTCTACACGATAGAGAGCCTCCAATGCAAAAAAAGGAGTCTAAAAAGAGAGGAAAATACTATCGAAGCATAAGAGTAGAGAGAGAAAAAAAAAGCAGGGGAGTTTCTTTGTGGTCAGTGCGAGTATTCGTCTTGTGTCTGGAAGCACCGACAACAGGAATTCTTTTGTTCTTTCCCTCCTGATTCTAGCTGGCTTTAACTACTATTTATTAGAAAAAAATCACTGCGATCAAACTTTTGAAATTTGAATCCTCATTTTTATTTTACAGTTTCGAGAACTTCCACTCATAAAATTGCAATTCTTTCAATTTCATACAGTTTAAAGTTTCATTTTTCTTTAAATAAAGTTAAAGAAAAAAATAAGTAATGAAAGCTTTTTTATTTAAGAAGCTTTTCAAAATGTGTATCTATCATGAGAGAAATTTACAGCTTTGTGGTTGACTTTCTCACAATAAGGGAATCAGCTGAAAGAAAGTGAAAAATCGTGTACTTTTCTCAACTCAGTTTTGAACTCGTCTCGTGCTTGCATCTCGCCGCTATTGTATTTGCCACTGGTATTCAGGTCTCAGCCACGGAAATAAAACCCCTTGGGCCCTTCGATCCATTTTTTTCAACCGAGCGATGCATAATAGTTTTCTCCTCTTACGATGTGGGGTTTATAGCCTGTTTTTATTATCCATGAGCTCATACCGTTTTGCGAAAATCGTTATGGCTTTATGGTGTTCTTTCATGAGATTTTTCGCAAATTCAGCGACCCTTCAAAATTAGAGGCTGGGAAAATTCGCCTTTTACAGCAACAATCTCTGCATTGTGGAAAAATATTTTTAGAAAGTACTTCCATTATAAAGGAGAATTTTCAGATAAAAAATGAACCTTTTTTTTAATCTGTTTCAGGTGAGTCCAGTTCGATTTTACTTTAATCCTTGGGTTTTGAGTGAGTACAAATATTTCTTTAACTTGGAGAGAAGATTTATTAGACTAATCATTGGTAGAATTTGCAGAGAATAAACAGACAGTTAGGAAAACTGACTGATATAATTTCTGTGAAATTTAATCTCGCAACAAGGAATGTGCCTCGAGGGGTAAAACCCATAATTTCCGGTCGGTTGAGGTTTAATGGCGATAAGGAGTTCAAGAAACTAAATGGTTATTACTCTTTGTACAGATATTGCTATAACGAGAAATTCATGACATGAATCCTTAGAATTAAAAACTATTTTACTTATATACAATTTGTTTTGAATGTATTTCATTTTCTTTGAAATGTATCATATTTTCTGGAGTATTCCTCGCGAGCTTCCTGTTACATATTTAAAAGATGTTTTGCAAACCGGGTGATTGGAAGCTCAACTCTTCCTGTTTCTGCCTGCAACGGAAAATCTTTTCCCCAGAGGCTGCATTATCAATTCATTCAATACAAACCTAGCACTTCCTCTGCTCTATTTTTACATGTTCTACGAGGTGGACAACAACATTATCCTGGAAGTTCAATATCGTAACTTCAAATCTATCAAATAGCGACGAAGAATATAAGCGAAATCAATAATAATTCAATTCCACGATTCTCTCTCTTTAGGGACAACTGTTTATAAAGGAAAATACATTTTCTGATACGAAGTCTTGTCTCCTTAAAGAAATTGTATATTTGCAAATATTTTTTGAATAGATATAAAACTATGATGTAAAATAATAATACGAAATATAAATATGAAATATAAATACGAAATATAAATATGAAATATAAAAATAAATTCCAGAAGCTAGCTTTTGATTTAATTAATGAAATGACTCGTAAAAAGAAATATTTTTCTTGTGGCAAAGTCCTGAAATGCCGAATTTTTTTCATTTGATAAAACGAAGACGGAACGTCCTATCAGGATCGCATTTGAAAATCTAGGACGTTTCACTCGCCGGAAATGCAGCGTATTGGGCTCTTGGAATATAGAAGAAGCTTTTTCCTCAGAGCGCTGAAGGCGTAGAAATCCTTTAGGATAAGAAGAAGTCAGTGGCAAGGCTTTTCGACTCTAACCTTCTGAGACTATTGCTTTTGCAGGTGAAATTCGTGCTCTTCTTCTTGTCTCGAGGGTAGAAATACTATCAATTTTTGCATACGTATCTCGTAAGTAGGACAACAGTCTATTCTACGAATGCGAATTCAATGACGAAACTCGCTGATTAGCAAAAAAAGAGAGAGGAAAATGAAAAAAAATTGAGTCTGCTTTCTTAATATTTTTTTAATCAGATTATTACTTAAAACTATCAGGCTGTTGAAATATTATGTTGCAGATTTAATTTTAAGGATCTATTAATTTAAACTTTACATTTTTGAAATTTTAAACTTTAAATTTATAACGTTGAAGAAAGGACTTGTATCGACCCTCAAGTAAAATAGCATTTAAATCAATGACATTGATTTTATTATTTGTGATCCTACAGCCAATTTGACCATCAACATTTAAATACTATTTAAATTTATACATTAAAGATGTATTTTTTGTAAGTTTACATTAAAAATGTATTTTTTATAAGTTTACTTTAGAAATGTATTTTTTATAAGTTTACTTTAGAAATGTATTTTTTGTAAGTTTACATTAAAAATATATTTTTTGTAAGTTTACATTAAAGTTGTATTTTTTGTAAGTTTTCATTAAAGATGTATTTTTTGTAAGTTATGATTAAAGATTCATAATTTTTTGTATAAGGTATCAAGATTCTACATTTCTCAACAAACCACTTTATGTAAAGAAAAATTTTTTACAAAAAAAAGTTCACACATGAAATGCAAATTACCTAATACTTTCTCGACAAAAACTACACTTTTAGAAATAAAAACACAGAAAATTTCACGGTATCACTTTAAGGTATTATGGGTACGAAAAAACAGGTCTCTGGAAAACAAAATTAATTATGCTTTTAAGAACTGTAATATTATTATTGATGGTATTGTTTAAAAGAGAAAAGATTACTTTTCATGCAATAAAATTTGATACATACAAAAATTATCTAGATATCAGACTTGAAGTTAATCAAATCATTCCTTTCTTCGACCGTCAATGTAGATGTCCGTCGGTAATTTTTAATAAAACGAACTTAAAAGTAGTTTTGTTTTAATTTTTATTTTCATGAAGACCGTAAGACCAAAATAATATATTTTCTCACATACAAAAATTATTTATTTAAAAAATTTTATTTTCAACCGAAGTTTTTCTCTTATTGCTTCTAACCAAATCTGTAAAAATGGTACAATTTTAATGAGTAACAGCTTATTTTCTCGGAAAAATGATTCTCTACAACTTGATCTCAATCAACCATTAAATGTAAATGATTTAGTATCAAATATAGTTAATATAGTCTTTTATAAAAATTTTGTTTGAAAAATTATTTATTAATGATTTCAAACATTAAAAGATTTATTTTTGAAAATTGGATGAGGTCAAGTTGTAGAGAATCATTTTCCCGAGAAAATAAGCTGTTATTCATTAGAACTGTATCATTTTGAAAAATTTGGTAAGAAGCAATAAGAAAAAAAGTTCAGTATAAAAATTTACTTAAATAAATGATTTTTGTATGTTTCAACATTTTTTTCGTGCAAAATAATCTCTTCTCTTCTAAACAATACCATCCGTAACAATATTACAGTTCTTAAAAGAGTAAATAATTCTGTTTTTCCGTGACCTTTTTTTTCGTGCCCTTTATACCTTAATCGGCAAGAAAATAAGGAATAGAAACACAGAAGACTGTGGCTATAGAATAAATAATATCAAAATAAAATCGCTGCAAATTAAAATAAAGTCCCACGATTTAGTGTGAAGTGGATAAAATGATTCAATTGTGTTTTTTATATAGCATTAATTAATCTGGTCGAAACTAATTTTTAATAATAAAAACTTTAAAATTAATTTCCTTCAAACAGTGATCAGTAATAAAACAGTCTTAATAATTAGAAAAATTGCAAACCCAATTTTTTGATTATACCTCGATCAATTTTGTTGAATAAAAATCCTCGATCCTGCAAAATTTGATCGAAAAAATCCCTTATTGGTTTTTTCCACCACTTTTGTAAAAAAGCTTCCCAAGCACCAATTTTTCGACACTAATCACTTTCGACACTAGAAACACATTGTGGAATAAATTCTTCGAAATTGCATCATATATACTAGAATCAATTTATTTATTCAGGTAAATTAAGAATACACTTTTTCCTGAAAACACAAATTATACTACATTATAAATAGACAAGAAAGAAACAAAATTATACGTATAGATTTAAATAAAATAATAGTTTATGTATTTTAATTTATATTTTTCATATTTTAAACTATTTAAATGTACATTTTCAAATTGTAGAGATTGTTAATAAATTACTAAGAATTATTTTCGATGCACTAAAGTTCCGATTTTCCGTTACTAGAAACGCGGCACTGATCTATGTCAAGCCTAGAAGTCAGCGTTGTACTTTGGTAGAGGGGGGCATTGCACGTCTTCTTAAAGCTTCGCGGTTTTTTTCAAAAGCACCATGTGACCCCCACTCAGCGAGTTCCGTTTCCTCTCTCTCGATTTCTCCCTACCACTTCGTCGTACTTTGCCATCTCATTCAGGGACGGCTCTAGAAATTCAAATCCAATCCGATAAATCTATTATTAAACAAATAAATTGCTTAATAATTTTAGATCATTAAAGAAGTTAAATTTTGAACGGTTAGATTTTGAAAAATTTGTTTCTAATGTTTTTTTGTCCTACGTAATAGTTTGATTGCAATAGAAAGGTCTTTTTCATTAAAAATAATTACGTCTTTAAAAGATTTTTCCTACATATAATAAATGCAAAAGTTCGTTTCTGTACACTCAGAAAAAAGTTTGTTTGATTTAACCAAAATTTTGTTGAATTAACCAAATAAATGCATTGCTATATGGTCAACCAAAGTTTTTGTTGAATCAAACAAAGTTTCAGTTAACTCAATCAAAAATTTGGTTCAAAAATTTTGGATCAAGCAAATTTTTTGGTTGAACAAAAAATTTATTCGATTAAACCAAACGTTTATTCAAATCAAATAAATATGTATTTGAATCAACCAAAATTTGTTTCAAATAACTAAATATTTGTGTCTATTCAAAGCAACAGTGTGTTTAATTAAATTACAATTTTTTCTGAGGGTAACAGAGAGAACAGATTAAAGTTATTTTTAAGATATGAGATAAATAAATATAATTAAGGCAGATAAAGTATTATAAGGATTAGCGAATGGTAATTCTCAATCAAAATGCAAATATAATTCACTCGTCTTCAGAGTTGTCGTGGCAGCAACAATTACTCGGATAATATTTAAATAATTCTCTTAGTTCATAATTAAATTGCTTCGCCGAAAATAAATTAATGAACCACTCTTGAATAATACAAACGAAAAATGCATGAATTATATATTTCAATCCTACCTCGGAAAATTTGCACCACTTCTTTTAGTTATAAATTATTTAGATTCCTAATAAAAGGAGACTCATTTATTAGATGTATAAAAAGTTCAGGTAGGTCATAAATAATTTTTCTGTTTTTGAGAATAAAATTTAAATACACTTTTTAAAAAATAAATAGAAGATTAGGTAAATGTACTAATTCTAAGGGTGCAGCTTCAGTTGACACTTCTCTGGATGCATCTCTATCCCTACTTCTCGACTTTTCCATCCCACTCCAACACTAATATCCGTTCTCTTCTCTACTCATTCCCTCCCCTCGTTTTCTCTCACTCTTAGAACTTTTTTTCTACTTCACTTATTCTTTCTCTTTCACATCTTGTTCCTCTCTTTCTACATATATTCTTCCCTTCCTCACTTCTGTTCTTGAAATGTAGTTTCATTTCATTCCATTCTTAAACTCACATCCAGAGAGCTTACCTGAAGCCAGACCAGAACTAATCTCAAGAAAAACATATTCTCTCCGATTTTTTTCGACCATTTAAAAAAAATTTTAATTAAAATTTCTCAATTTATTATATTTCATTTTACTGATTGAATTTATTCTTCTTTTCTTCATAACCAACGAAAACATTTTGCAAAAAAAGAATTGAAATCCTTAAAACATTAAATTGCTTTTATCTCTAATTGCAGAATTACATATTTCTCTTCCTCAAATCGTCTCCCTCAAACAAGACAAATGAATTTTCTTATCACTTTAATAAAGAGCAATGTTTACTGCTTTTTACGGCACTTTTCGCGTGCGATTTTTAACTATGACGGATAAGATAACGCATCTTTTATAGACACTTTGTCGGTGGGAATTCCTAGCTGCTGATAAGATAAAAAAAAACTTCAAATGTGTAAAGTCTGCAACATTTTAAAATTAGACAACCTTGAAATTGTAGTTTGAATACACAAATTTCAGTTGTTTCACATTTGAAATTTAAATTTCCTAGGACATATTTTCAGATTATAAGTTCATTAAAAATTATATACTTATGCTTTTAATTTCGAGTGATTTAATTTTTCAAGCTCTGTAAATCTGAATTTGTCAAAATATTCACTGATATCTTTCAGTGATGCATTTCTAGCTAATTCAGTTAAAATTCAATTGACAATAATAAAATGAATAATGAAAAATAAAAAATTGCAGTCAAAATTCACTGACAAATTATCTCGAAATGGGTCACTGAATGAAATCAGTGAAAATTTTGACTGATTCCGATTTACAGGGATTATTTGCAATATAAATTTTTTTAAAGTTTGAAAAGAGAAATAAAATACACTTATATCTGAGGGTTTTAATTTTCCAATCTGTCTAAATCTGAATCAGTCAAAATTTTCTATGATTTCCTTCAGTTATCCACTTCTAGCCAATTCATCAATGAATTTTGACTGAATTTCAGTCAAAATTCAATTGATAATAATAAAATTATTGATAATGGATAGTAATCAAATGAATAATAGAACATTTTAGTCAATTGTCTGAATTCACTTAAAATTCACTAGAAATGGGTCACTGAATGAAATCAGTGAAAAATTTAACTGATTCAGATTTAAAGAGATTGTTTGCAATTTTAATTTTTTGAGGTTTAAAAAAAGAAAATAAATATACTTATATCTCAGAGTTTTTAATTTCCCAAGCTCTCCAAATCTGAATAAGTCAAAATTTTTACTGATTTCATTCAGTGACCCATTTCTAGCTAATTCATCAGTGAATTTTGACTGAATTTCGGTAAATTGACTAAAATTCAGTCAAAAATCAATTAATAATAATAAAATAAATGATAATAAATAATAATAAAATGAATGATGGAAAATTTCAGTCAATTAACTGAAATTCAGTCAAAATTCACTATAAATGGGTCGCTGAATGAAATCAGTGAACGTTTTGACTGATTCAGATTTACAGAGATTGTTTGTAATTTTAATTTTTTAACGTTTGGAAAATGAATTAAAATAATCCTTTATCTGAGGGTATTAATTTTCCAATCTCTCTAAATCTGAAAAGTCAGTCAAAATTTTCACTGATTTCATTCAGTGATCCATTTCTAGTTAATTAATAAGTGAATTTTGACTGAAATTCAAAATTAAATTGATAATAATAACATGAATAATAATGAATAATAGAAAAATTCAGTCAATTGACTAAAACTCAGTTAAAATTTATTGATGAATTAGCTAGAAATGGGTCACGGAATGAAATCAGTGATAATTTTGACTGATTCAGATTCAGAGGGATTATTTGCAATTTTAATTTTTGACATTTAAAAAAAGAAATAAAATACACCTATATCTGAGGGTTTTAATTTTCCAATCTCTCTAAATCTTAATCAATCAAAATTTTCACTGATTTCATTCGGTGACTCATTTCTAGTTAATTCATCACTGAATTTCAGTCAATTGACATTTCAGTCAATTGCAATTTCAATCAAAATTCAATTAATGAAAAGAAAATGAATAATAGTGAATAATAATAAAATGAATAATAGAGATATAGGTGCATTTTATTTCTTTTTTTAAACGTCCAAAATTTAAATTGCAAATAATCTCACTAAATCTGAATCAACATTTTCATTTTGATTCATTTGATTTGATTTATTTGATTCATAAATCTAAGTCAAGATTTTCACTGATTTCATTCAGTGACGCATTTCTACCTAATTCATCAGTGAATTAGCTAGAAATTCAATTGATAATAATAAAAAGAATAATAATTAATAATAGAAAATTCAAGTCAATTGACTGAAATTCACTTAAAATTCACTGATAAATTATCTAGAAATGGGTCACTGAATGATATTATTAAAAATTTTGACTGACTTACATTTATAAAGACTATTTATTTATTTTAATTTCTTTACGTTTGAAACAAGAAATAAAATACACCTATATCTGAATTTTTTAATTTTCCAATCTCTCTTAATATGAATCAGTCAAAATTTTTACTGATTTCATTCAGTGAACCATTTCCAGTTAATTCATCAGTAAATTTTGACTGAATCTCAGTCAACTGACTAAAGTTCACAATTCAATTGATAATAATAACATGAATAATAATGAATAAGAGAAAATTTCTGTCAATTGACTGAAATTCAGTCAAAATTCACTGGTGAATTAGCTAGAAATGTGTCACTGAATGAAATCAGTGAGAATTTTAACTGATTCAGATTTAGAGAGATTATTTTTATTTTATTTTTTTATTTTAATTTAATTTTAATTTTTTTTATTTATCTATTTTAATTTTTTACATTAGAAAAAAGAAATTAAATACACCTATAGAGATATAGCATACATCTATAAAATTCACCTGAGAAGCGATTAAATCCGTGCACCCTTATTTACAAGAAACTATAATAGTGAAACGCATAAAAATATTTATATGTTGTATATTTTTGCATAATATGTAGCTGATAAAAAAATAACAATCATCCAGTTGCTTAAATCACTTTTATTGCAAATAATCTGTTTTCCATACTTTTCAGTTATAGTTTGAAATGTTCGTTACCGCGATACACTACTTTAAAATTAACTTCAAATTAGAATTACCTAATACAAGTGACCCTTATAACTTACATGTGCATAGAAACATTCAGAAGAGTATTAATATATTGCAATATTAAACAATAATAATAGCGCGCCAAATTAGCCGCCATATCGGGTAAATTGGCGCAGATACAGAGCTCTAGGAAAGTCAATAAATGCCTACTTTACTTATTCTTAATAGAATATTTATTCTTCTGAAAGTATAGTCAGGATATCAAGCTATCCAACTCATGTTTTTTCACAATTTTTGGTCATATACTTTTGTTTCAAACTTCCACTTTCTATTAGGTGCGCCAACTTTGCAGCATCTCCCCTATCTTAGAGCAAAATAGAAAAAAATTGTTTAAGGGGTCTGACCACCTTAACCGTTCGAAAAATAGGCTTATTTTTAAAAAATCTGTAAACTCGAAAATAGGAGTTTGAATTTATTAATTTTTAGACACATGGTAGTTCATGGTTTCATGAACTACATTCTTCTGTTTCATGAAAGTTTCTTATAAATTTTATTTAAAAAATCTCAAAAAAATGATGGCGCTGAAACATAGAAAAATAAAGGATAAAATTTACCTCGATTCTAGGGTAAAAATTACCTGCAACAAAAGTTAAATTCACAGGATAAATTTTACCCAAATGTCGGTTAAATTTTCTTTTGTTTTTCCATAACAACACATTTATTTTGAATGAACCGAAGTAGTCTGAATACAAATTTAGATCTTCAAGAAATTACCTGCAACAAATTTTATCTGTAGCTTTTTCTGTGCAGTGTGGACATTAGGTGAAAAAATGTTCAAAATAATATGGTATTCCGGCAAATTTGCAACGTTCACTTTTTTCGATTTTCTCGAATTTCCATGTAATAAACGTAAAATTCTGCAAAATAAATATGTGGCTTGGATCCAAGTGGAGTATTCCGCATCTTGTAAGGTGATTATAAGTAATCGTATGCTCAATAGAAGCTGAAAAAACTCCAAAAATTAAAAAAAACTTTTATTGTAAAAAGTCAAAAATTGACCATATATTATTGCTGAATTTTTTGAGAATTTTTAGACAACGGGAAAAGGGTTTGGTAGCTAAAGGGATCAAGTTTTTTTTAAATCGGAAGCTGAATAAATCCTTAAGAGATATGTGAGAGCCAATTTTTAAAAAAAGTTGATAATTTTTTTTTATTTAAGTATAAACTTTGCAAAAATTAAAATTTGTATGTTTCCGATGCATTGACAATGCATAAATTGTTCAATTTGAGTGACATTAATATGTAATCGATAAATGCAGATTCGCAAAATATTTATTAAGAATTCATAATAAATTAATAATTTGTTATTAACAATTGTATTGTTATAAACAGCAGTCTGAGATTTTGTAATGATTTTGAATATTTATAAAGTGACTTTTGTCTGTAATCCAATTTGAAGTCATGTACAAGCATTATAAAAATAAATGAAAGTATATTTCTCATTGTTATAAACAAATCATATGAACAAATGCAGAGTTTAAGCAATTTTTGAAAGCTTGGGGTTCTTTTTTTTGAAAATTTGTTTTAATTGGTTTGCCAGTGATATTCCAGAGCAGTACATTGACATTTTATGAAAAATGTGATTGTTATAAACAAACGGCATAAGCAAAAAAAACTTGATCAACTTTAAATGAAGAAGAAAAAGAGCTCCTAGCAGACATAAAAAGGTTTAGCCAAGAAGGGTTCTAAAAAGAGATCCTGTTACGATCCTGCACACAACTTTTAATTGACCTACATTGTGAATTTGTTTCTAACAATCACATTTTTCATAAAATGTCAATGTATTGCTCCGAAATATCACTGGTAAACCAATTGAAACAAATTTCCGAAAAAAAGTACCTCAAACTTTCAAAAATTGCTTAAACTCTGCATTTGTTTATATTATTTGTTTATAACAATGAGAAATATACTTCCATTAATTTTTATAATGCTTGAAAATGACTTTAAATTGGATTACAGACAAAAGTCACTTTATAAATATTCAAAATCATTAACAAATCTCAGACTGCTTTTTATAACAATACAATTGTTAATAACAAATTATTAATTTATTAAAAATTCTCAATTAGTATTTTGGGAATCTGCATTTATCGATTACACATTAATGTCACTCAAATTGAACAATTTATGCATTGTAAATGCATCGGAAACATACAAATTTTATTTTTTGTAAAGTTTATATTTCACTAAAAAAAACTTATCAACTTTTTTCAAAAATTGGCTCTCACAGATCTCTTAAGAATTTATTTAGCTTCTGTTAAAAAAAACTTTAACCCTTCAGCTACCAGGCCCTTTTCCCGTTGTCTAAGAATTCTCAAAAAATTCAGCAATAATAGTCAATTTTTGACTTTTCTGCAATAACAGTTTTTTTTTCATTTTTGGAGTGTCCTCGGCTTCTATTGAGTATACGATTACTTATAACCACCTTACGAGATGCGGAATACTCCACTTGGATCCAATCCACATATTTATTTTGCAGAATTTTACGTTTATTACATGGAAATTCGACAAAATTAAGAAAAGTGAACGTTGCTTTGCAACGCTGGTAGCTAAAGGGTTAAAATCAGTTGAAAATATAAGCCGGAATATTATTTTAAACATTTTTTCATCCAGTGTCCACACTGAGAAACGGTCAGGGTAAAGATTGCCAAGGAATTCGGTTTATTTAGGTTTTGCAGTGACTGAAAAAAAAGAATGGAGTAAGTGGAAATGTAAATTTGTTTTCAAAAATGAAGTTTTGAAATTAAAGCAGATTTTTCCCTGGAGGCCTGGTCCATTGGCCAGGATGTGATTCCTCCCAAATTGCAGCTCTCACCAACAAGAGAAGGAAGAAATGAGAGAGTGAGAGATGTAGCTTCTAGTTGGCCAACGTTGTTGCGCTGGCTAAAACCTCACTTTCGCATTGCTAGACTCAATTCATGCCAAGGCTGACTGGGTGCGTTGCCCTCTATTGCCCCTATGCTGCCGTCACTGCAGCATGTGTCCTCCCCCCAACCCCATCACCCCCCCTTGTCTTGTGTTGCACCCGGCCACGAGGCAAACTGCAATTGCCTTAGACCTTAACCGCCTGCACGCACTGCCTGTGCCCAATTTCAACTTGTTCAATTTCTTCTTGCTCCACAATAGAGTTTTTTCATCTACTCACTTTTATATTCACTTACAACATCGATAAAAGTAGGGCAATTAAAATTTTCCTTTGATAAAAAATTTGTATAAAGACTGTGCACACAGGAAGTTCAAAGGTCGAGTTAAATTTGGTCCATATTTCTGGGGTAACTTACTACTATTAGAACAGTAATATAATTTAATATTGCACTTCTTTTGATCATCTTCTATAAAAATTTATGTGGTAGAAGTTGTGAGCAAACTTCGAAAAAAATACAAATTTTCTCCAGATACATTTTAATAATTTTTTTTTAAATCTTTGTGGTTAATTAAATTCACCCTACTGAAGTTTTTGGTAGAGAATAATTTAAGCAGGGGTGCGTTTTGAATTTATGAAAACAATGAGGGGTTGAAAATGAACTTCTGGTCTTAGGAGAGTGGTTTATTATTATAAGATTGTTTTATTTTGGAGGGGTTTACTGCTTACTTGGAATGTACGATCTATTTGTCTTGAACTTAGATTTGTGTACATTAGGGTGGTCTAAAAATGCACTGAAATTTTTTTTTCTAATTTTCATGCTCTCACCCCCAAATTTGTTCGAATCCACAGAAAACTAAATACTTTTTTTTAAAATGATATTTAGAAGTTCCGCAAGCACCATAAGGTTTAACGCGTATTTCCAATAAGAAAAAAATACATTTTTCTAAATTTTATTCAGAGTGGTCAATATTAGGTTAATCGAGTTGAAACTTTTGAAATATAATACTACTATAATACTTTTGAAATATCACCCCTATAAGTCTGTTTTACAGGGTCCCAAAAAAATCCCATAAGTGAAAAATTGTGTTTTGCGAGTTTTTGGCACTAATTATTATTTTTTTGTAGTTTTTTTACTGAAAATTGTTTTTAATACACTAAATATTATTTTCTACTGATAACTAGATGTTTACATAAACTGTTTAAACAATTTATTATTGTTTATAGCAATTTTCTCTTAGAATAGAGTTAGAAAGTCTCGATTTTTTCAGAATTTTTAGAACTTTTTCAACTTTTCATTTGGAGTGAGGCAATCATCAATTAAACTTACCAGAAATAACTTTTTAAACAATTTATTATTATTTATAACAATATTCTTTTAGAATAATTCTAGAAAGTTGCGGTTTTTTCTAAAATTTTCATCTTCTTGTCCACTTTTCACTTAGTGAGGTAATAATTGATGCAAGTTAACAAACATATGCCTAGAAAGTTGCGGTTTTTCTAAAATTTGCCATCTTTTGTCCACTTTCCAATTAGAGTGCGTGGGAGGAGTGGGTCTGTAAATGACTTGGAAAAATTTTGTTTTGAATATTTTAGATGAAACCGCAACTTTCTAGTATTACTGTAGGAGAAAATAGTTATAAATAATAGTAATTTGTTTAAACAAGTATGTTTGTTAAGTTGCATTAATTATTAGCTCACTCGAAGCGAAAAGTGAACGCAAAGTTGAATATTTCAGAAAAGAATCAAAATATTTATTTAAAAAATAAGAATAAATTGTTTAAATAATTATTTTTGTTAACTTTAAACAATTATTAACTTAAGGAGCAAAGAAGGAAAAATTCTTTACTTTAAAAAAAATAGAATACTATTTAAAAAATGATTCTTGTTAATGTTCATTTATTCTTTGTTCATAACTAAAAAATCAAAGTAAAACTGAAGATTTCAGAAGAAAGCGCAACTTTCTAGCATTACTCTAGGAGAAGATAGTTATAAACAATAATAATTTGTTTAAACAAATATGTTTGTTAGTTACCATAATTATTAACTCACTCTAAGCGAAAAGTGAATGGAAAGTTAAATATTTCAGAAAAAACTTCAACTTTCTGGCATTATTCAAATAGAATATTTTAAAAATAATAATAAATTGTTTAAACAATTATGTTTATTTACTTGCAATAATTATTACCTCACTAAGTGAAAAGTGGACAAAACGTTAAAAATTTCAGAAAAAAACCGCAACTATCTAGCATTAATATAGGAGAAGATAGTTATAAATAATAATTTGTTTAAACAAATATTTTTGCTAAATTGCATTAATTTTTACCTTCCTTTAAGTGAAAAGTGGATAAAAAGATAAAAATTTCAGAAGAAACCGCGACGTTCTAGCATTATTAAAAAAATATATTGTTATAAATAATAATAATTTGTTTAAAAAATTATTTCTCGTAAATTTAATTGATGATTTCTTCGATCCAACTAAAAAGTTTAAAAAATTTTTAAAATTCGGAAAAACCGCGACTTTCTAACTCCACTCTAACAGAAAATTGCTATAAACAATAATAAATTGATTAAATAATTTTGGTAAACGTCTAATTATCAGCAGAAAGTAATATTTTATGTATTATAAACAATTTGTACTAAAAAAACTGCAAAAAAATAATAATTAGCACCAAAAACTCGCAAAACACAATCTTTTTCTTGGGACCCTATAAAACAGACTTATGGGGGTGATATTTCAAAAGTAATCCTTGATATGCATTCTCTGGCCAATTGTGAAGCGGAATGCTGAGTTTTAACCAGATTCACCTAATATAGACGATTCTGAATAAAATTTACGAAAACGTCTTTTTTCTTTTAGGAAATACTTGTTAAACTTCATGGGGCTTGCGGAACCTCTAAACATCATTTTTTTAACGCATTTATTTTTTTGTGGATTCGAACAAATTTGGGGGGTGACTGCATGAAAATTTGAAAGAAAAAAAATTTGGACCACCCTAATGTACATGATCCATTTATAAGATTCATACATTGAAAAAAAACGGAAACTGAATCAAGAAAATATTGTCTGGAATACGGACATTTTCTTATCTGAAATAAATTTTTTTTTCGTGAAGATGTACTGGATTAAAGGAAATTGATTTTTTATTTGGAAGCTTTTCCTGTGAAAAATAATGAAAGTGGAAAAGTCCTAGTTTGGTCAGACAAAAGGTACCTTTGTATAAGGTGACAAAACTTACCTTTTAGTAATAAGAGATTGTAGAATAAATAGGAATTTTTTGTTGACTAATAGTAAAATACTATCAATATTCCAAATTGATTCTGCAAACTGAAATCCTTTTAAGAGTGTTCGATATCCTATGTGAAATTCCTTTTTTACTCCAAAAATATTTATAGTAGAAAAATTCTTGATTAAATATTATGCTTTTGGAACTAAATCATTGTCTGACCAAATAGGATTTTTCTACTTAATTAATTTTAAAATATTCTATATACCAAATTCGTTTCTGGAATTGAAATTCCATTCAGAGTGTTGGACATCCTATTTGTCAGACATTTTTACTGGAAAAAATATTAAGTAGAAAATAGTTTGGTCAAAATAAAAGGAAATATTGGCTGACTAAATTAGGAGTTTCTACTTACTTCAAAAATCTTTGATTGAACGATTTGCTTTTCGAAATACAAAACTGTCTGACCAAATAGGATTTTTCTACTCACTGGATTTTAAAATGATCAATATTCAAAATTAGTTTCTAAAACTGAAGTTCCATTAAGATTGTTGAACATTAGAACCCTCGAAGAGTCTTGCATTTTCAATTTGAAATTTCTTTTTAACTTCAAAAAAACATCCAGTAGAAAAATCCTTATATGATCAGACAATACTACTTTGGAAGTAAAATCTTGGTTGCTAGAACTGAAGTCCCTTGAACAAAGTTAGGTTTCTTATTTTTAATGCTTTTTTAAAAAAGAATATATCGAGAGTCGAACATTCCTTGTTTCCTATTCAATTTAAAGTTTTTTTTTCCTTTTTTTTATGTAAAAAAGGGAGAATCAATTTTATATATCAGAGGATTAAATGCAAAAGAGAAACACATATTTTTTCTGTCGGAGTGCAACCTGGTATTTATAAGGAATAATAAATAAAATAAACAATGTGCCTCTTTTTTAGTTGAAAAATGTCGATTTAAAACTTCAATGCTTTAAATTCCATCAGGCATGTTGATATAATTTATAAATCCTGTAAAAAAAGCACAAAAACCCACATAAAAATTTCATTTTATTTAAAAGCACTCTCTTTCATTTACTGTACAAGTTATAAATGAATTTTTGTAAATGAAATCATATTTTTGTATAAAAGGGAATCAGATTGTTTAAAACCTTTGAATTAAATGAATTTGATAAATGAAACTGCATTTATGAGTCTTTTTTAAAACATAATATCATTTTCTTTTAATTAAATAATAATCGTTTAAAAAATATTGATAGGTGAAATGACTTTTCTAAAACAAGAAAAATATCTCATGTTAAATTTTTAAAAACTTTTTATCTCTATAGAAAAAATTTCTTCCTCTTTCTACTAAAATATTTGAGTATTGATCTTCTCTTTGAATATGAAAAAATGAATGCACTTTCATAGTGATGACAACGTAAAAATAAAGTATGACCTGCCATAAAATAATCATCCTTTTTAAAGACAAAATTTCTTGTCTTCAAAATAAAAATCACCAGCGGAAAATGTGGTGAAATCATTTAAATTGATCTGTGACCTACATTCTCAGAATCTCTTAAACAAGAGATACTTTGCAAAATTTTATGAATGCCTGAAGTGCTTATGACAATAAGTTACCGAGCGAGAGATTAGATCAAGGATGCTTATGTGTAGAGGTGCTTTCGTCGACACGAGCATGCAAATCTGTTTCAAGCAAACATCGCTCGTATATGGAACAGAAGCGAATAATAGCACATTTCTCTGAAAAGTAGATTTCAAAACGTCAAATTCAAAACAGCTTTTAAACGTTACGGAGAAATACTAATTATAAATTCATTATATATTGATTTACTAGTGATTCAGAAAAACATAATTAATTATTTCAAAGATACTATTTTAAAATGTTACATCTGTTGCATTCCTGAAAGACACAATGAAAAGTTATTGGTAAAAACGAGGTTCCCGCTCAGGTTATTTTAAAATTAATTTTGTATGAAATATGCACATGTAGAACTGGAATTTAATTTATACGCCTGCAATAAAATAGAGGGTTTATTTTATATAATTTTATCCTACCTTGAAACTTCTGTTAAAAAGGTTTATTCTCTCGAGTTTATTTATAACTTTCTTTTTCCATTACTTCTTTATGGTTTCTAAATTTTTTTCCTATAAGATTAAAACACTCTTAAAACTTACTTTCTAAGCTTCTGAAATAAATACTCTTTTAAAAATTACTATCTATTTTCTGAAACAAACACTCCTTAAAAAATTACTATCTATGTATCTGAAACAAACACTCTTTAAAAAATTACTATATATGTATCTGAAACAAATACTCTTTTAAAAATTACTATCTAAGTTTTTGAAACAAATTTCTTATGTAACTTAACATAAAAACCTGTCAAATAGTAACAAATAATTTTCTCCTAAACTTTAATTACTGTAAATCAATCTATGAAAAATTTTCTAAAATTTTCAGTATTTTCTACTATGATTTCATCGGAGAATCCTATTTTCGCGTCTTGATTCAAGGACACCCTGGAGTAACATTTTCGCAGTGGTTGTTCGTACAGAAATTGTTTCAGTGATGAAAGAGTATGTATTATAGTTGGCTAGAGTGTGTTTCCAGCGAAAACAGACGATCTACGAGTGCACCACTATCCCTATCTATGAATCGCTGCTTTCATGGCAAAATGCCAGCACTGGGTACTCACAGATAACGTTCCACGTCCAGAAAAAAATTATAAATAAATTTTACATTTGAAAACTATGAAAACGCCTCTGTCGCCATGTAAATGCGGGTCTTTATTGAGCTTTTTAATTTTTATTACTGATAAGCACCACAGTGATTATGATGCTTTTTTTGCTAGATGTGCCGCTATCGCAATCGGCGAAACTCCAAAAGAAAGGAAGTAGAACGAGAACTTTGTTCCAATTAGATAAGATAAATTAATTTCGCGGAATAATAATTAGAAAAAATTCTTTAGGATGTTTTCCATATATAAAGTTGAAATTAGAATAAAAACGCGAATAAAAACTCGCTGAATAATTGGAAAAATGAAAAAAATTCTTTAGGATGTTTTTCACACATTTTGCAAGTATACTAAAAAATTTATTATTTTTGCAGAATTGTAACTGTAATTTTAATCTCTGTGTCACTGGAAAATAATTATTACTTTTACTTTTCGCAGTCATTGAACAAAAAGTATGCTGCACTTGAAAGGGAAGATAAGGAAAGTAAGTGGTTTTAAAACTGTTCTCATCAACCGGAAAATTTCCGTCTTTGGAACGATTATGCATGAAGTTTCTTGAAATTAGCACCAAGCGATGGGCAACCGTTTTAAGAATCTTGGGCTAGAAGTTTTACCAAGTCTGACAACAGAAGTTCGTTTTAGTTACAGACCATTTTCGAGACTTATAATGCTAGTTGGTTTACTTTTCTTGCCAGTGGATGGTTCTTTTCTACCGCTTTAGATTTCATAAAAATGCGACGATAAAAATCGTACACTGTTTCTTTTACTTTGTTGAAAACTCACCTCTTTTTCTGTCTTAATAAAAGTCCTTGACTATTAACTCTCGTAATTCTTCTCCCTTTCTTTAAATTATTCTCGACTTTACTTTTATAATTTTATTTCAAAGCATAATTGACAAGAAATGAAGCATTCTAAAAAATCGCAAATTTCCTTTGAATTTTTAGAGAGTTGACCAAAGGAAATTCAGATTTAAATTTTAAATTGCAGGCAAAAAGAGCCAAGGTGGTTGTCAAATTGGTTTTTCTGAATGAAAGCAGCAGTGGAGCGAGAAAAAAGAAAACAAGGGACGAAAAAACGGTTTCGGTCTCTTCTTTGTCCAGTTCGTTTAAGATCGATGCACTTCCGCTTACAGAGCAACAATGCAGATTCAAAGTAACTCTCCACTTTCTCATTACTCATACCAGATCTCTATACAGTATTTTGAGGTGAAAACAATTCGCGTGAGTGAAGTGGCATGCAAATGGTTCCTTGCTTTGCTGCATTCCATTATTTGGGTATACGGTAGATATAATACCCCATTGATGCGAGGAATGAATTCGGTCCTATTGGATTGCTGTGAATGCACATCCTTCGTTGCATGCAAGCCATGGAATTCATAAATTGAAAATGCACCCGAAAAGTCAATTCAGAACACGATAGAAAGGATTTATTTTTGATTTATTATTCCCTGAAATTTTTCTCATATTGCCTCCTCCATCGAAAAATATTCTACATTTTTGTATATTAGTTTTATGTTATAGAATTATAAAGATAGGAAATAAACTGAAACTTTTGACTTCTTTGTTTCCTGAAAATGTAATTGCCCATTTGATTGAGGATATAGTTTCGATTGGAAAAGCTGCAATTTCCTCTAAATTGCCTCAACGCAATTGTCCTAATTCTACAAATTCATTTCCACCTTGAGTTTGAGAGGCATTCGAAAGTTCTTTTTAAAAGCTGGTTAATTAATAATACAATGCTTCATTGTGTTCCCTATTCAGCTGAACCTCATTCTAATCGAGAATGTCTTAAGAACAATTAAAAGAAAGTATTGCTGCGCTAATAATTTCTTAAACATATTTAGTATATTAAATAATAATAATATCAGTGGAAAATTCTTTTCTGATAATAACTCGCAACCTAACCAAATAATAATTCCAAAATCTTTAAAAATAAATAAATAAATCTGATATACCTATAACGTTTCTTACTTTAATAAATTAATCAAAGCATTGAAATCGGTCGAGCAATACTTAAATTTATAATTTTTGAAAACAACTCGAATACTGAAATATTTGGCAGGTTTTAGTAATCCACCGAGAGTTTGGATCTCCACGAAACGAGTGAACGTTAAATTGCATGAGATGTAAATACGATAAATTTGGTTTGATATATTTTCTCTCTTCTCTGGGTGGTTAAAACTTTGCAATTTCGTTTTATTCAAGAGGATCGAATTGTTGAAAAATGCACATGAATGCACACATTTTTATCAGCTCTTTTATCAGAACTTATTTACTGTATTATTTAAACATTAAAATAGTTAGAATATTTAATGAAGTTAAAATAATTTATTATTATAGTCCATCATGCTTTCTAAAGACTGAATTAACGCGAGGGAGAAAATGAACTAAAAATGATCAAAAAATAAAGAGAAATTGCTGAAATTACAAGGAACCAGCCAGAGAAATTGCCTCGTTTGAAAAAAGGGCATCCTTAACGATTGAAAAATGAGAAAGATTCTTCTGCAAGGTGCAAGCTGGCACTTCGACGCAAAAAAACAACTTCCTTCAGGATAGTGGTTATATATAAGTAAAGGTGTAATTTAGAAGAGTTCTTCCTTGCAAAACAACTTTTGAAGACAAAATTCTATCCCACGAAAAAGTTAATGTATTTTTTACATTCATTAGGAAATAAAATGTATTCTACTTTTATTAGCGTGTAATAATTCTATAATTTATTTTTATTACTTTAAGTTGTTATTCAATATCATTATCCGATTGTTTCTTCTTTTCGGGTTTTTCCAAGAATAAATATGAAATCTGCTGAAAGAGTGACCTTTTACGAACTCTGAAAACAAGATCAGAAACTTTCACACAAACCCCTGTCAGGTTTAAAGTATGAGTTATATATCTACGGTACAGATTTAGTAGAGGGTGAAGAAAGATTTTCAAAAGCCATTCTTCACCTCCATGAAACTGCTCCCAAAGACGACTTGGCAGAAGTCGATCGCAACTTGAGATAAAGTACGCAAGAATGACTCCTCGATGCATCCTCTGCAAAGAGAGAACATACCCTTTTCTTATGTCCTATATCCATCATAAAAGAACAATTCAATTTATATGAATCAAGGAAGTCCAAAAGCAATTCACCACTTCTTCCGTCCTTTTCAACAATATCTGAATTGTATGTCCTACAAACTCACAAACAGCTCCACAATATTTTAGGCCGAATTCATTTCAAATCGGGCAGGCATACATATATGTGGCATTATTTCTTGAGTGTACCCATTATTTTCGAAAATCAAAAAAAATTTTGATTTTTTTTTAAGTTCGACCCTTTGTTTCTTTTTTTAAAACTAAAAGTAGAGCTTGAGATGCTTACTTTCAGAAAAATAGAATACTATTTAAAAAATGATTCTTATTGAAGTTCATTTATTATTTGTTCATAAACAAAAGGTCAAAGTAAAACTAAAAAATTCAGAAAAAAGCTCAACTTTCTAGCATTACTCTAAGAGAAGATAGTTATAAACAATAATCAATCATTTAAATAATTATGTTTGTTAACTTGAATTAATTATTAAATCACTAAGTGAAAAGTGGACAAAAAGTTAAAAATTTCACAACAAATCGTAACTATCATTACTATAGAAGAATATTTACCACAGATAAATAATAATAATTTGTTTAAACAATAATGTTTTTTATATTTCATTAATTACTAACTCACCCTAAGCGAAAAGTGGACAAAAAGTTGAATATTTCAGAAAAAACCACAACTGTCTAGCATTATTCAAAGAGAATATTATTAAAAAAAAATAAATTGTTTAAACAATTAAGTTTGTTAACTTTAAATAATTATTACCTCACTGTAATTGAAAAGTGGACAAAAAGTGAAAAAAACCGCAACTATCTAGCATTACTACAGGAGAAGATAGTTATAAATAATAATAATTTGTTTTAACAATTACATTTGTTAAATTGCATTAATTCTTAACTCATTCTAAGCGAAAAGTGAACGAAAAGTTGAATATTTCAGAAAAAACCTCAACTGCCTAGCATTATTCAAAGAGAATATTATTAAAAATAAAAATAAATTGTTTAAACAATTATGTTTGTTAACTTGAAATCATTATTACCTTACTCTAAACGTGGACAAAAGGTGGAAAATTTTAGAAAAAACCGCAACTTTCTAGCATTATTCTAAGAGAATATTGTTACAAATAATAATAAATTGTTTAAGAAATTATTTCTGTTAACTTTAATTGATTATTACCTCGCTTTTAATTGAAAAGTTAAACACAAGTTGCAAAATGCGAAAAAAACCGCGACTTTCTAACTCTATTCTAAGAGAAAATTGCTATAAACAATAATAAATTATTTAATCAATTTATTAAAACATCTAATTAATTATATAATTATCCATTTTTATTTTAAAAAACTGCCAAAAATCATATTTAGCGCCAAAAACTTGCAAAACCCAATTTTTCACTTATAGGGTTTCTTTGGGACCCTATAAAACAGATTTATGGGGATGATATTTAAAGAGTAATTTTTCATTCGTATTCTATGGCTAATAGCCAAAAACGTCTTTTTTTCTTGTGTGAAATATGTGTTTAACTTCATGGGGCTTGCGGAATCACTAAATATTGTTTTAAAAAAACGCATTTATTTTTTTGTGGATTCGAACAAATTTCGGGGATGAGGGCATGAAAATTCGAGAAAAAAATTTGGATCACCCTACTGTGCATGCTCAAGTCACAGAATCGTTTCCGGACGAAATATGTTGTTTTTCAAAGGATATTAGATGACACGTATTTGACCGATTTGATGAAACAATTTTTTTGATAAAGTTATGAGTATTTGAACTTCTAAATCTGGTGATGCAGTTTATCGAAAATTAGTCGAAATTTTTTTTTAAAGTGTTGCAGTTTCCAAAATAATATAGGTATTTGTCTTTCTCTTTCTGATTCTAATAGATCTTTGCGTTGTTTTTTGGAATTCGCCGGACAATTTCAAAAATTTTTAAAATTGACAAAATGGCAGCGGTTTTTCTGAAAATTTTGAAACTTAAATTTCTCCAAAACCCCAGTGTTTTTATTTTTCTTAATTTTTTCTAAGTTAGTACTAATATGGTGAATATATCTCAAAATAGTTTATCTTGCACACGTGCCTTAGAAGGGAGAAAAAAATATTTTCTTTCTGAAAAATGAAAATTCGCATTTTTTGCAAAAATGAGATGAGATACAAAAAAAAATCAAAGAATAAAAGTTATTCGCCTTAAAAAAATATATAAATATAATATAATATAATATAATATAATAAATATAAATAAATAAATTTATATAATAAATATAAATATAAAAAAATCTCTTGACACTTTTTTTATCTTGTGTTATTTTCGAAAATTTTACTAAAATATAAATGAAATCGGTAAAAATTGTGTTTCCCTGAAAATAATACTATTTTATGCTTAAATTCAAGTGATAGACAGCTAAATACGATTGTCAAAACGTTTTTGTGAAGGAATAAAGAAAAATAACTAATGTAACACTTAAGTAAAAGTTCAAAATTATAGTATATTGAGTATCTCCGAAAATACACGTATTTTCAAGAAAAAAGTTGAAACTTGTTGATTTTCATCCTCTTTTATTTTTGATGACTTCATAAAATATTTTCAGTGAAACATAATTTTTACCGATTTCATTTATATTTTAGGAAAAATGTCGAATGTAACGCAAGATAGAAAAAAGTGTCAAGAGACTTTTCTTTAGATTTTTTGAAGGTGAATAACTTTTAACCTTTGACTTTTTTTGTACCTCGTCTTATTTTGGCAAAAAAATGCAAATTTTCATTTTTTAGAAAGAAAAAATTTCTTTCTCTTTTGTAAGGCGCAGGCACAAGATAAACTCCTTTAGGATATATTCACCATATTAGTAGCAACTTAGAAAAAAATTAAGAAAACTAAAAACGCTGGCGTTTTTTAGAAAATTGAGTTTCAAAATTTTCAGAAAAACCACCACTATTTTGTAAATTTTGAAAATTTATGAAATTTTCTGACGAATTACGAAAAACAACGAAAAGATCTGTCAGAATCAAAAAGAGAAAATCAAATACCTATATTACTTTGGAAACTACAACACTTTAAAAAGAATTTGGACTAATTTTTTAATTGCATCACCAGCTTTAAGAATTTCAATATTCATAAGTTTGTCAAAAAAATTGTTTTATCAAATCGGTCAAATACGTGTCATCTAAAATCATTTGAAAAATAACATATTTCGTCCGAAAACGATTCTGTGACTTAAACATGCACAGCCTGCCCGATTTGAAATGATTTCGGCCTTATATTTAAAAAAAATAATACTTCATAAAATATTTACAATATTTTTTATTATACAAAAAGTATATTATACCAAATGTATATTATACAAAATGTATGTTATACAAAATATATATTATACAAAATGTATGTTATAAAATGTTTAACAAATAATATTTTACATAAGTGCTTCTGTTTTAAAATCGTGTTTTATTTTATTATATTTGAGAAATCAACGGGCAAAGCCCGTTAATACAAAAATAAAGACTCATAAAAATAATTAATATAAGGAATTGTATCGACACGATTTTTAAGACTATTACAGCTATAGCTAAAACTAGGTCTAAGGCGCACTGTTGTCTCTTAAATTAATAATGCCCTTGAGAGCTGACCTGAAGTGCTTGGGAGAGTCATCAAAATAGTCAACAGTATCACCATAGAGGTTAACTTCTCTGCAGATTCTCGAGATCACAGCATTTTGACCGTAATTAGTGCGATGGTATGGGATATTAAACAATATACTACTACGTCATGATCTTCTAGGTTCACGCAAGCTAATTTCTGACAATAAATTAGAACTATAAATAAAACTATTTAAGAAGTTATACAAGAAGGTCAGATCTGCCAACTCAAATCGTGAACTAATCTTTAGAACGTTGAGCAGGGCCCTAATTGCACCATAATCATGGTCATATCTACGCATAGGCAAACAAAGTAAAGTGTGTTTGTAAATAGCAACTGTTTGCAGTTACATTGACTATGAACACCAAAAGTGACATTTACAGTTATGGGACCATATACATAGGTTGTAAAACGGATAGTTAAAACTTTATTGCACTAAATAGCAAGCCTCAGTCGTTATAAAGTTTTCCGACCTGTAACGAAAAATATAACACTATTATGTCAAACTTTCAAACTCGATGTGAATATATGCACATTAAGTTAGAATTTCAATTCCAAGTTCCTGGATTTCCAATACTTCTTTCCTGAATTTCTTACACTAATGAGTACAAAATATTTAACTTTTCATTCACGAATGGATATTATTTTTATGTTATTTCAAAAGTATTATTAAATATTATTTTGTCACACACACACACACATATATATATATACAAAAATTCTAAAAAAAATTTTTTTAAGAGGTTACCCCTACTTGTAAGGCCAGAAAAAAGCAATTTCATTTAATTTTTTTTTAAACGTATACATATTTTTTATATAAGTTTCTTTGTTCAATAAAGTAATATTTAAGGACTATTTTGTACAGTTTTCATGTAAACATAATTAATTATTGAAAAGTTATAGTCGATACCGTGGAATGCCTTTTTAAAGAACATGTTTTGCGGTGAGCACTCCTGCTTGGAACTAGATCAACTGTAATCAAAAATCGTAAATAATTTAGTTAATATATTAGTTTATCTAGTCTTTTACAGAAGCATTTGAGAAAAAATAATTTGGGACAAAATGCCGGACCTTGAAAGTGAAGTGACCGATTTTTAAAATCACACACTTCACATTCAACGTCTGCCAGTTTGTCCCAAATTAATTTTTTCTCGAATGTTTCAATTGAAGACTAGATAAACTAATATATTAACTAAATTATTTACGATTTTTGATTACAGTTTTTTTACATTTTTACATTTTACATTTTTGGTTAACAATGTTCAAAGGTAAACATGTTATTGGTTAAATAATATTTGTTTAAATAATTTATTTTTTCACAAATGTCTTGATTACATTTTTGATCCAGTTCCAAGCAGGAGTCCTCACCGCAAAACATGTTCTTTAAAAAGGCATTCCTCAGCATCGACTATAACTTGTTAATATTTAATTGTATTTACATAAAAGTTGTACGAAATAGCCCTTAAATATTACTTTATTGAACAAAGAAACTTATATAAAAAAATATGTACATGTTCTTTCAAATAAAAATCCAAATATATCGCTTTTTTCTGACCTTACAAGTTGGGGTTTAAATACACTAATGTATATTAGGGTGTTTAAAATTTTTTTTTTGAGTTTTGGTTAAAATTAAAACGGTTTCTTGTGAGGTTCCCAAAAAAATGCGAACAAGTTTTTTTTTTAAAATCAGTTAATATTAACACGTGTCGCTAGGTCCCTGAAGTTTCCCATAAGATTAACATGAAAAAAAACAAATTTTTGTAAATTTCTTTCAAAACGAGATAATGTATAATTAACCATAGGCAATAATTTCATCATCTGATATAAACTCTTCCAGGAATATGAATCCATCATTGATTTTTGATTTCACCTCTCCTAAACCCCTTTTATGATGCCTTAAAAACAACCTCCCATATCAGCATAATTGAAAGAATATTGATATTAATTATCTGTTTTCCCCATTTTTTACAGATCCATATCAATGGATAAATCACAAGATTTTATTTACTTTTTAGGTAATTTGTTATTGGTTAAATAATATTTGTTTAAATAATTTATTTTTTCACAAATGTCTTGAATTGATTGTGTTTTCTCAATGATAAAAAGCAGTTAATCAACATTAATAGTCAACGTATACATTTCAGTTGTTTTTTAATTATTTAAACAATGGTTAATTGTTTAAATGCAGATTCTAATCCGAATCCAATAGAAAATCATAGTTTTTTTGTAAATTGTTCGACGATTTGCATTAATTTATTATAATTAAAACATTTTTCAACTTGATGTATTATTAATGAATTATGAATTATGGCAAATTTTACAACAACACAGCCTAATAAATCACTATTTCGGTTAGAGGTAACATTTCAACAATTATTAATTGTTTAAACAATGGATAAGTAACTGAAACTAATTTACCGAACTTTCGTATTGATTTATTAGGTTGTAGTGTTATAAAAATACACTAATAAATATCTTTGGAGTTATATAAAAATGCCATTAATTCTTGATACCTTGAGATAAAAAATTATTCAAACAAATTAAAATTGTTTAAAAAATTCAAAGGAAGTTGAAAACCGTTTTAATTATAATAAACTTATGGAACTTGTCGAATAATTTACAGAAAACTATCATTTTCTATTGGATTCAGGTTAGAAGTTACATTTCAACAATTAAACATTATTTAAACAAATAAAAAATAACTGAAATATATACGTTTACTCTCTTTATTTTAAAATTAAATAAAATCGTGTGATTTATTCATTAATGTAGATATCTGGAAAAAATGGGAGCAAGAGCTAATTAATGTCAATAATCCGTCAAACTATGATTAGCCTGTTATAGGGGGGTCTTCGGGCACCATAGAAGGCGTTTAGGAGGATTAATATGAAAAATAAATGATGGACTCACATTCCTTGAACAGTTTCCATCAGATGATGAAAGAATGGCCTGTAGTTAATCAAACATTTTCTCGGTTTAAAAAAGATTTACAAAAATTTACAAGAAAAGTATGTGTTCACTTTTTTTTTGGAAACCTCACAAGAAATAGTTCAATTTTGACCAAAATTTCACATTTTTTTATTGAAACACCATCGGAATCATCCTAATATGCACTATGCGTCACTCAGAAAAAATTTTATTTGAATGAAACACACAGTTTCTTTTAATATACACAAATATTTGGTTATTTCAAACAAATTTTGGTTGATTCAAATAAATATTTATTTGATTTGAATAAATTTTTGATTTACTCTAATGAATCTTTTGATCGACCAAAAAATTGGGTTCAATGCACCAAATTTTTAATTGGGTCAACTAGAACTTTGTTTTATTTAACCAAAACTTTGCTTGACCATATAGCAATCCATTTATTTGGCTGATTCAATCAAATTTTGGTTGAATCAAACAACCTTTCTTCTGAGTGCCATTAGACTTTCAATTCCAGGTTCCTGGATTTCGAATACTTCATTCCTGATTTTTTTTATACTAATATGTACAAAATATTTATCCTTTTCTTCACATATGGATACTATTTTGATGTCATTTTAAAAGTATTATTTTTAAAGACTTTTTAATAAAGTGTTTATGATATATTATGTATACAAGGAAATCAATGCGTTGAATAAAATATATCTATTATAAATTAGAAAGTGAACATGGAGGATTCGGTTTAATGCGGGTCTTAATATTTTTATCGTGCATCGTGGCAAATCGACGCATCCAGCGTTATCTGAGAATGCAATCATCCGGTAAGACCGGTTGGAATTAGGATGAAGAAGAAAGTCATTGCAGCGAATTTGGCGAGTCTTGCAGATCGAGATCGTGCCAGCATGCTACGCTGTAAATCCAAGACAGACAGAAAGCTTCGCCTTGATAATTATCTCTCCATTCGTAACATTATGTACGATCGTCTGTACACATATTTTACTATAAAGAGCTGCACGTTCCGTTACACTTGCAACGCTCATACAGTGATTTATGATTCGATTCCTTCATCGTCAATTCACGTAAGAGTGTTAATAAAAAGATTACTCACACGTAAGACAAGCTTTAAAAACAAAGACAAGATTCACAAACATATAAGAGCAGAATATTTACCCATGTCTCAATAAAAAAAAAGGTTTGAGAGTAATTAAATGCAAAGTATAAAAAATTAGGGTTTCCTAGATGCTTGTCTAATTCTTATCTATTTAAACAACGTGAAAAAATTATACATAATTTATGTTTAATTAATTATCGATAATCACTACAAAAAAAATTGTGCATTCACAGTAAACTTGAAGGTATGAAAATGTTGCAAACAAATGACAACTACACGAAAAAAATGTGTTAAATTAACAGACGTAATCTGTTAAAATAAGAAGAGCAAATTTTTTTCTGTTATATTTACAAAAATTTCTGTTAAGCCTACGGATTTTGTACGCTTTTTTGTGAAATCAACAGAAATATCTGTCAGGTAAACAGATTTTAAGAAAAATTAGAAATCTATTTCCCTCAATTCCCTCAATTCTGTTGATTTTGCAGAAAAGAGTATAAAATCTGTAGAGTTAACAGAAATTTCTGTAAGTATAACAGAAAAAAATTTGCTGTCCATATTTTGACAGAAATATTCGTTAGATAAACAGTTTCTGTTTTTTAAAAATCTGTTTACCTAACAGATATTTCTATTGATTTTACAAAAAAGAAACATGTAAAATCTGTAGGCTTAACAGAAATTTTTGTAAATATAATAGAAAAAAATCTGCTGGCTCTATTTTAAGAGATGACATATTAATTTAACAGATTTTTCTCGGTGTTATTTAAAAGGAATTTTTAAAAGGTTTTTTAAAGGGTCAAAAAATTTCAAAATTTTATGCAATTAAAGTTTGAATGATTTTCAATAATTTTAAATTGTTTGCATCATTTTGATATCTTCAGATTTTATATATATATAAGGGATAAGGGACGGGATAAGGGACCAAGCTACATTTTGCCGATTTTCAGGAGAGACAAAAAACGTTCTGTAACATCAAATTTTCAATAAGGACGGCATAAGGGACCAAGCTACATTTTGCCGATTTTCAGGAGAGACAAAAAACGTTCTGTAAAATCAAATTTTCAATTTAGCCAAAAAATAAAAATCCGTTCCCTAAATACATCAGTGCTGAATTAAATCGTGAAAAGTATGATTGGAAAATGTTATCAGGTTCCGAGAAAATGGAGGGCGAATATTTTTTTTTCGCTCGAGGCGCACGTTTTCTGAACTTGACCGGTGATTATAAATCCAATTTTTAATTTCAAACAAAAAACAAAAATTTTATTTTTAGGTTTTGAGTTGCTAAATCGATTCATAAAAAGTTTGATTGGAAAATGTCAATGAGTTTTGAGAAAATCGAATTTTCAATTTAGAAAAAAAGCTTGCTTTCAAGGTACTTATAGTGTTGAGTTCAGGCGTAAAAAGTTTTATTGAAAAAATTCATTGTGTTCTGAGAAAGTGGAGAGGATTTTTTTGTCGCTCGAGACGTATGTTTTCGTAATTTTAAACAGTAATGTATAACATCTAATTTTTAATTCAAAGGCACAAAAACATTATGAGTTTGGAGCTATGGAGTTGCAGAAAGTTCCGAAATATTTAAAAACTTGAAAAAAAGTGTACACAAGTTTGAAAAAATGCAAAAAAAATTAAAAAATTGTAAAAAAAAGTTAGAAAAATGGCATTATTAAAAATCTTTTTGTTACAACGCGCATTGCAATTTATTTGATTTTTTGAGCCAATAATTTCATTTTCAAGGAAATGTAGCTTAATCTCTTATGCTGTCTCAGTTGGAAAGATTATATACAAA
>JBAGKK010000296.1:646275-657894 GCA_037177015.1 Euceroptres primus | reverse complement strand
CATATATATATATATATAATATATATAAATATTTTTTACTCGAGGGGCTAACCAATCTTGAAATCTGGTGTACATGAAATCTGCCTTCATGAAATCTTTGAAATCTTTTGAAATCTTCGAAGTATTTTGAAATCTCAGGAAATCTCTTGAAATCTTATGAAATCTCATGAAATATCTTGAAATATTCGAAATCTTTTGCAATCTTTTAAATCTTTTAAAATCTTCGAAGTATTTTGAAATCAATGAAATCTTTTTAAGTCTTTCAAATCTCTAGAAATCTTCTGAATTCCTTAAAATCTTAGAAGTCTTGAAAAAGTACCCTCAAAAATCGAATGATCAACCCATCGTCATTGAACAATTTTTTACATCCAAATATAATTATATAAATTATTTTGAAATGTTGTAACACGTGTCGAGTTTTCCATTGACCCCCTGTATAAGATCTACATTATTTTTTATTGTCTTTGGAGTCCGTTTTCTCAAAATCTACTTAATTAATGTTGCAAATAAAACGCATTTAAAAAATATCCAAATAATAAGTAAATAAAAAGGAAACTCCGAAATTAAAATTATGTTTAATGGACTAATGGGCTTTTTTTGAGGTCGATTTAAGATTCTACTTAGCACCCTCTTGTCTCTCTGAGTTCATTCTGGAATCCCAGGGGTGGTTTTGGTGTTAGAGGGGAGGGGAAAATAGGGGGTGGATGGCCCTATCAGATGTGTTGGTGGATTTCCCGATATGTGTGCCACCCTCTTGAAAGCAACGTCCCTCTTGTCCTCTTTGGTGCTCGTTCTTACCCTATATAGACACATGCACCTCACAGTCTCTCTATGTCCTTTGTGTTTGTAAACATATGCTCACCACCCACACCAAAGCGTTTGCTAGTCGGCCACCTGTATGCGCGCTTTTGCTCGTGAATTGAACCTTACCTGTTACTCGCTCCACTGTTAGCGGAACAAGTCGAGAGTCCATGGAAGGCTTCCGCTTCCGGTAGACGAGACAAGCTACTCGATTGGCCGTGACGAAAGGTTAATTCTCTTCGATCGTAACTCGTGTAATGAAAGCGATGCTCCCACCAGATTTAGGGGAAATTCAGAATAAATGGCTTTTCGATGATTGATCCACGTATCTATTTTTACATTTTAAACAGGTAGCGTTTTTCATGAGGAATTTAATAGAGGCATTCAAACTTTTTCAGAAGTTTACCCTTGACAGAAAATCATCTGGAAACCACTCTGTGGATGGAATTTTTATTTAGAATTCCATACGGAATATACATTGGGATTCCATATGGAAATTTCAAATGAAATTTCATTTGACATTATATATATATATATATATATGGAATTTTCATTGATATCAAATTTTAATATGGAATTCTATTTCGGATTATGTACAGAATTTCCATTGGGATTCCATATCCCAATGGAAATTCAGGTCGAATTCAGTATGTTATTGTAATCTGGCATTCCATACGGAATTCACATGAGAGATTCTATATGAAATTTTCATATGGAATTCCATTCGAGATTGTATAAGATATTTTCATATGGAATTCCATTCGGGATTGTATACGGAATTTTCATATGCAATTCCATTCGAGATTGTATACGGAATTTACATATGAAATTTCATTATGATTGTATACGAAATTTTCTTGTGGAATTCAATATGTTATTATAATTTGGCATTCCATACGGAATTCACATGAGGGATTCTATATGAAATTTTCATATAGAATTCCATTCGGGATTGTATAAGATATTTTTACATGGAATTCCATTTGGGATTTTATACGGAATTTTCATGTGGTATTCAGTATGTTATTTTAATCTGGTATTCTATACGGAATTCACATGAGGGATTCGATATGAAATTTTCATATAGAATTCCGTTCGGGATTGTATAAGGGATTTTCATAGGGCATTCCATTTGGGATTGTATACGGAATTTCCATGTAGATTTTAGAATGTTATTGTAATTTAGCATTTCATACGGAATTCACATGAGGGATTCTATATGAAATTTTTATATGGAATTCGATTCGGGATTGTATACGGAATTTTCATATGGAATTCCATTTGAGATTTATACGGAATTTTTGTAAGGAATTCAGTATGTTACTGTAATTTAGCATTCCATACGGAATTCACATGAGGGATTCTATATGAAATTTTCATATGAAATTCCATTCGGGATTGTATACGGAATTTTCAGATGGAATTCCATTTGAGATTGTATACGGAATTTTCATGTAGAATTCAGTATGATATTGTAATTTGGCATTCCATATGGAACTCCTGACAGAATTTCGTATGTAATTTCTATTTGGGATTGAAATCTTCTTTGATATAGCATATGGCATTTTAAACAGGATTTCCCTCAGTAATTCCATACACCATATAGGATTTGCTTGTGGAATTCCAGATGAGATTTTCATGTGGAAACATTTTCCGTGTGGGAACATTTTCATGTGTTCCTGACAGGCTTTTCGTCTGGGTTTTCCATTGTGAATATTGTATGAATTTTCATGTGGAATTCTACAAAGGATTTCTAAAGGAAATTTCCTATTATTTTTTTTAGGATTTCACAGGCGATTTCCACGTAGGATTCCAGGTGTAAAATTCTATGTGACATTACCGTGGAGTTTTTTCCCCTGAATTTCTTCGCAGACAAAAATGACATAGTACGTATATTAATACTGTTTTAATTCATTTTGGAAGCAAAGTTTCATAAATATTTAAATTTTTTTGGCTTATAAATGTTTTCAAAAAATAAATAAATGAAAAAGCCACAATTTTTCCGAGCAACTTTCTTTAAAGGAATTATGATGAAACTATAAACCAAACAATGTAAAAGTTACTATTTTCATTTTAAATTTGTACAAGTCATTTTGGTGACTCGTAAACTCTAGAATATCTTTTTTCTATCCTTGTTCTTAAACTGTTTGTGATTCTAGAAAAATTTCCCCTCATTAATGTAGATAAAATTCTTCATAAATTCTTCTTATCGTATTCTACTTTAAAAAAAATTTCTCTCATTCAAAATTCCATCTTTCTAACTTGAAAATATAAACAATGACTCCTTCAAATTTACCTAACAGTCAAAATTCAAATAACTAAACATTCAAATAAATCTCTGAATAAATTTGAAACAACTGAATAAAATTGACTATACACACAACATTTTTTTCCGATAAAGGTGCTAAACACTTTCCTGTTTACTTTCCTGCGAGAGTTTCCGCAATAAATACTAAAATTTGCGAATATTTTTTTCCCTTCTTTTTTTCATAGCCAATATTGGTTTTCAATAAAATGAAACCTCTTGCGCCAACCCGCCACTTTTCAATGTTCGAAAAATGCGAGATTCACTTATTATTATGATATTTTTCTGATTACTTTATATTCGCGATCGACGAATTCTTGTTTGTTCTACAAATTTGATTGTCTATATTCTATATTATAGTGAACGCGTTTCAATTTGACTCTACAACGTTAAAAACATTGGAGGTAAAACGTGGTCGTGGAAAAGTTTGTATTAATACGTCAACGGGGCTGATCACACCTGATTAACGAACAACTCGGCAATGTGTAATGTTGCACGATGTTCTCCGCATCTGTATTCCAAAATGATTCCTGGAAATTCGAATACGACTCATTTAAATATTATGAAATGCAATTCCACAGTCGAGTCAAATAACGACCGGTGCAACCTGATTGGTCATTTCATTTTGCGATTCTGTATGCAGAAGGATCGATGGATAAAAAAGACTTAAATAAATGTGAAACATTTCATATGATTGAAAGAAAGGATATTACATGATATAAATATAAATCATACTGAGAGATAGAAATTGAATATTAAACTTTTATAGCTTTATTATTCTATAAAATTGTTAATAAATAATACAATATAATGTAATATCATACAAGCCAATAAAATTAGATTATTTGTAATTTAATAAATATTAAATTATGATATTGCTCTAGATTGTTTGATTTTAGTACCTAATTAAGGTTAGTATTATATTATAGATGATATAGATGTCAATCTTTGACACATCGTGCATTTCATTAAATTCGCATAAATTATTTAGATATATCAAATTGGTTTACATCGAGCCACTTACAAACAGTCGATAGCAATTAATTGATATTAATGTAGAGTTGTTATATGAATTATTGCGAATGACTTTTAGAGACTTGGTGTTATATTCTATAAGTAATCTGTTATTAATATAAGTATTTCTAAAGTATTTTACCTCATTTTATCGTAATTATTGACTTTTAAGTTATTTAAAAAATGTCTAATTTCTTTTAGTGGCATGACTTGAACCGATTCAGTTTATGCAAAAGGATGAATTATGTATCAGTCTTATCTCTCGTGGTTTGAGTTTTATTGATGAAATTAATTTTTTTAAATTTAGAAGTCTAATTTTCAAGTATAATTTTACATTTTGCCACATGTATTATTAAAAACGGTCTAAATGTTACAGTATCTCACCTAGTGACTTCATTTCTAGAAGATACTGCAATCGATTTATTGATATTTTCGAAGCTAAATAAATCAATACAAAATAAAATAAAATAAAAAATATTCTCTATAAAACTTTGATAACAGTGCGGATGTAATTAGGGGGAATATACCAAGAAAATTTTGTAAAATTTCCATGAAAATTCCACTGACACAATGGATTCTTTTAAGTTTCTATTATTACGGGACACTTTGCATCAAAAGTCCATGGAATTTAGAATATAGAATTTATTATGTCTTAAGCTTTAAACCCTTAAGGGCAACTAAAAAAAATTCAAAATAAATTTCAAAATGCAAACAATTTCCATAGAATCAGAGAGTGATTTCTATAGAATCTATAAGGAATTTTTATCAAAGTTCCTGTAGAATTTGAGCAGAATTTTCCTGTACGATTTGAACAGAGTTTTCTTGTAGAATTTGAATAGAATTTTCCTGCAATTTTTTCCAAAAATTCTAAGGAATTTTACTATTACAATTTGGTAATTTAGATCAAATAAAATGAAGTATTAGGAACTGAAACTTCGTTGAAATTAAATAGAATACACGTGAAGATTTCTTGAGAATTCTAGACAAATCCTACATAAATTCCTGTCGTTCCCACAGAAATTGTGTGCTAATTTGATACGACTATTGAAATATTGTATAATATTCCACATGAAATTCCAGCTAGAAATTCCACTGAAAATTTCATCTAAATATTCCTAGAGTGTCTCAACTAAGATTTCCATTCACCCTTGTAAAAAATTTCACGAAACTGCGGGAAATTCTCAGGAATTTTCCCATAAATTACAGTGAGAAATTTCATCGGCAATTTTATATAAATATTCCCAGTCACAATTTCCAGGGAAACTCACTGAAAGGATTCAGGAAACCCCTAGAAATTTTCCAGGAATCACTCACGAAATTACAATTCATTTCCCTGGATTATTTATTCTAGAGAATTTCCCGGGAAAATTCTTGCCGATTTCTCGGGAGTTAAATTATCGGGAAAACTTCCAGGAAATTCTCAAAACTTTTCTTACAATGGTACTTTGGGATCGTTACTTTTCACTAAGATTACCATACACCTTTGAAAAAAATTCCGGAAAATTTTCAGGAATTTTCCCATAAAATTACAGTGAGAAATTCCAACGGCAATTCCATTTAAATATTCCCAGAGTCTTTTTTCGGAACTCGCGAAATTCCAGTTCATTTTCCTGGATTATTTATTCTAGTGAATTTCCCGGGAAAATTTTATCGAATTTCTCGGGAATAAAATTGTTGGGAAAACTGCCAAGAAATTCTCAAAACTTTTTTTACAATGGTACTCTGCGACCAGTAAAAAAACACCTAAGTTCCACCGGAAATTCCATATAAATATTCCCAGAGTCTTTTCCCGGAAAAATTTTCCAGGGAAACTCACTGAAAGTACCCAGAAAATTCCTATGAATTTTTCAGGGATCACTTAGGAAATTTTAGGTAGTTTCCCCTATTTATTCTCGGCTATTTCCCGAAAAAACTCTTGCCAATTTCTCGGGGATAAAATTATCAGGAAAACTGCCAGAAAATTGACAAAATTTCTTTTACAATTGAACTCTAGTATCGGTAAAAAAACAACTTACTTTCCACCGGCAATTCCTCATAAACATTTCTAGAGACTTTCCCTTAAGATTTCCATATGCCTTTGGGAAAAATTCCGGGAAAATGCGAGGAACTCCCAGAAATTTTCCAGGAAAATTCCTGGAAATAAGATTTCAAAGTAACTCACTGAAAGTTCTCAGAAAACTTCTAGGAATTTTACAGGAATCACTTAGAAAATTCCAGTAAATTTTCCTGGACTATTTATTCTAGGGAATCGCCTCAGTAGATGGCGAATTTTTTGGGAATAAAGTTTGGGAAAACTGGCGGAAAATTCCCAAGATTTTTTTACAATGGTACTCTGGGAAAAAACACATAAATTCCATAGGAAATTCCATATAAGCATTCCTTGAGTCTTTCTATTAAGATTTCCATTCGCCCATGTAAAATTCCGAGAAACTGCGGGAAATTCCTAGGAATTTTCTGGTAAAATTACCATGAGAAATCCCAGCGGCAATTCCATAACAATATTCCTAGAGACTGTCCACTATGATTTCCACACACTCATGTAAAAAATTCCGGGCAACTGAGGCAAATTCCCAGGCGTTTTCCCGAAAAAGTCCTGGGAATAGAATTTCTAGGAAAACTCACTGAATGTTCTCAGAAAACTCATAGCCAATTCTCGCGTATAAAGAGTCCAGGAAAACTGCCAGAAAATTCTCAACATTTTTTTACAATGGCACTCAGGGAAAAAGCACCTAAATTTCACAGAAAATTCTATGTAAATATTCCTAGAGTCTTTCTATTACGATTTTCATTCACCCGTGTAAAATTCCGGGAAACTCCAGAAAACTAGTACCGGGAATTTTCTGGGAAATTCCCAGGAACTTTCTCGCACAATTACAAGTAAAAATCCGAGCGGAAATTCCATAAAAATATTCCTAGAGTCTTTCCACTAAGATTGCTGCACACTCATGTAAAATATTTCGGGCAACTGCAGAAAATACCCATAAATTTTCCCGGAAAAGTCCTGGGAATAAAATTACCAGGGAAACTCACTGAAAGTTCTCAGAAAACTCAGGAATTTCTCGCGAATTAATTTTTCAGGAAAACAGCCAGAACATTCCCAAGATTTTTTCACAATGATAATCAGGGAAAAAACACTTGAATTTCATAGGAAATTCTATTTAAGTATTCCTAGAGTCTTTCTATTAAGAATTTTCTCCTAAAATTACAATGAGAAATTCCATCGTCAATTCCGTAAAAATATTCCTAGAGCCTTTCCCCTAAGATTTCCACACACTCATGTAAAAAATACAGGGCAATTGCGGGAAATTCCCACGTATTTTCCCGGAAAAGTCATGAAAATAGAATTGCCAGGGAAACTCATTGAAAGTTCACAGAAAACTCGTAGTATTTTCTCCGGAATAAAGTTTCCAGGAAAACTACCAGAAAATTTACAAGATTTTTTACAATGGTACTTTGTGATCAGTTAAAAAAACCACCTAAATTAGATCCATGAAATTTTTTTTGTAAAATTGCCAAATTGCAATTCCCCCTTAAAATCCATACCCAATTTCCATGGATATTCACAAACTGTTTTCAAATTAGCCTATGTATCATTAAAACCATTCCCTTCTACCAGAAACCTTCGTCTAACAAAAAGACACAAGTTTATTCCCCTCTTTCGTAAACCACCCCCCAGTTAAAAATCACTCCTTTGAAGTGAATCTGCTCGGAAGAGGGTAGCTGTTCTTTCTCGTCCAAACATTCTTCTTGAAAGACACGAAAGTAAAGACTCGATAATGAGTGATGCTGGAGGGGGTATTCAAGGGGCCAGAAAGAGAACAAAAAGAACGAATCTTTCGTCAGTGAGAAGGGGGGGAGGCGTTCAGGCGTTCATAGTCGGGAGTTTGCTTTGCGGGGGGGAGGTTGAGGTGACAGGTCAGTGTCCCTTTTCGGACCAGAGAATATTTCAATTCCAACCGCGATAATGGCGTCGAGGTGTAGACCGACGATGGTACTATTTTAAAACAGTTCCGAGGGGTGGCTTCGGTTCGGCTGATGAGGGTGGCGTTTCCGGCGGGTTCCCGGCAGCCGGCACGTGGTGCCACTATTGATTTTAATTTTAGTGAAAGGGGTGGAAAAATTAGAAGGGTGGCACCGGAGGGTGGCTTTGCTCTAGAGTGTGTGTGGGTGTGAGGGACGTCGAGGTTAAAGGGGGCAGGTAAGGGGTTGAAAGAGGGGGTCGGGGATTGCTGGCAACGGGGATCGCGGGGTAGTCACTGCTGAACAGTTTCGCTTTCATTTCCCTCTTTTGCTGTGGATGGCCTCGCCACGATAAAGGATATAGTAGTGGTAGTAACCAACTCTTTGGTGGGGGTAAAAAGCGGTGACGAGAGGGGTTGGATAATGCAGGGATGAGTGAGTTAGAGAGGCCAGGGAGGGTCGAATGAGGTTGGGGGTGAAAGGGGGTGGGTGGGGTTAAGAGGAAAGAGTCGTGAAATTGCGAAAGAGGGAAAAAGACGGAGCGAGGAGGGGGTTGGTGAAGGGGTGAGGGGTAGAGCGAGAGAGGAAAAAAGAAGGAAGAACAAACCCTCGACTATGTAAAACACAGAGGGACTGCGAGGCGCTCGCATTAAAAACCGGGCCTCAGCCACGTCCTTTATGCTCATCGCGATAATTTCCATTGTAGGTATGTTGGCCTTTATGTACAATGTACGTCGTCGTTCGACACGAGGCTACATGACAACAAGTGTAGTAGCCAGTATGGATCAGGAGTCTGAGTGTTACTGTAAACTCTTTGCTTGTAACTTGATTCCTTCCTGGTGTAGGTGTCTTGAGAATAGCAGGGGAAAATGAGGAAGGCGTAAGTGCACCTGACTCGGAAAGATAGATTAAAGGCCCACGCTAATGGGTCGTCAAAGGAAATTATTAGCATGGGATGAAGTGCTTTATATTTTCGGAGGTATTTTAGTATTTTAGGTAATATTTATTTTAGGTATTTTAGAATTTCAAAAAAGGATGGGGGGAGTTTAGATTTTTGACGGTGTAAAAATTGTTTGGAGTGAATTCCTTTGGTGTAAAGGAAAATATTGCGTATGAAAATATCACACAGATTGAAGAAAAGAAATATTTATTTAAAGAATGATTTCTTTGATTTAGAGAAAGATATAACTAATAGGGAAACATTTTTTGCAATTAAATACAAAATAACAATTTTTTTTATTCATATTATATATTTTTCTCTAAGGAAGTAATCTGCAAGTTTGTATAAGAAGCACTTGATTTCAGTATGCATGAATTAATTTATTCAAATATGGAAATTGTTAATAGGGAAATATATTTTTGTATAAGATAATTTCATGAATTATCAGTCTTGATAAATAATAATAAATAATAATATTATTAATAATAATGAATAATAGTAATAACATTAATAATAATATTAATAATAATTATTAAAAATAATATTAATAATAAGTAATTATAATAATAAGTAATAATAACAATAATAATAATAAGTAATAATAATAACAATAATAATGAATAATAATCGTTTATAATATTGGATTTTAAGTTTGGTTTTAGGGTCAGAAGAAATAATTCAATTAATTTTTAATTGAAACAAACGTTTCGGCGCACAATGGTGGCTCTCAACAGTGGCTATTGTTTATTCTGTAAAAAATTGTCAAAAATTTTGGTATCAGGGACGCAGTGTACGAATGTAGTTTAAAAAATTTTTTGTCAGATTAATGTTTTCCGATGAATTTCACAGTTTAAATGTTGTGACAATTTGGATACAATCTCATTGTTATTCATTTTAGGACTCAAAGAATTTATGAAAAGTTTATTACTTTCCAATTATACTCTCTAAAAGTTTATTAATTTCAATTTATCACTTCATTATATTACATTATAAATTTTATTTGTTGCTTAAAACAAATAAGTTCATCCAACTATTGTAAGGACGATACATTTTTTAATTTCTGCGTTGCCAAAGTTGCCAAAGTTATTATTATTTAAGACTGTACTAGACCCTTATCTTATACTACAAATATTATTAGTTGCATAAAACAAATAACTTTATCCAATTATTGCAAGGGTAACGCACTTTCTAATTTGTGCAAACATTACCAAAGGTATTATTATTTAAGACTGTACTAAATCAAATTTGAAAACTGTAATATTAAATTACAAAAAAATTTATTAATTGCTTAAAACAAATAAGTTTGTTCTATTATTGTAAGGACAATAAAAAGTTTTTTATTTCTTATTTCCTTGAAATTATAGTGCATACTCTACAAAATTACTTAAGAGTGTGTTATACCAAATAAATAATTTTTTCACAATATCAACCTGTGAAATTCATCGAAAAATATTAATCTGACAGAAATTTTTTTCTACATTCGTACATTGCGTTCTTGATACCAAAATTTTTGTAAATTTTTTCCAGAATAAACAATAAACACTGATGAGGGCCACCATTTGAGCCGAAACGTTAGGTTCAATTAAAAACTAATTTAATTATTTATTCTGACCCTAAAGCCAAACTTTACATCCAATATTATAAACGATTATTTTCAGCGAGGGTCAATATAATCCCCCACTGAGTGTAATTAATAATAATTAATAATAATATTAATAATAATTAATAATAATATTAATAATAATTAATAATAATATTAATAATAATTAATTTTAATTAATTATAAATAATAATATTAATAATAATTAATAACAATACCGTAGAGTGGGGCTATTCGCGCATGGTGGCGCTAATAGGTACAACTCACTTTATGTATCTTTTTTAATATGATAATGTGAATCAGAATAATAATCTCTTAGCATATGAGATTCAAAAGAATTTCTACTTTACTGAAAATGAGAGAGGAATTTTATAAGACCTCTGCACAAATATTGAAAAATGTTTAAATATGTGGGTGCATTTTAAAAAATTGGTTAGACCTCCAGTCTTTGTATCAGTTCAATAGTTTAAAATTAATCAAAAATTCTCGATTGCCCGTGTTTTTCTTTCAATTTAAGTGGTACAAGGAATTTGCTTCACAAATGCGAGTTTGTGCTTTCATTAATTAGTTCAAAGGTGATCTATGAAAATTCGAAGATCGGCGGTACAATTCGGCTGGTTCAGCAAAGTATGCTATGTGCTAATTTTTCAGTTTTGTGTAGTCGGGTATTTGTTTCTTTTTTAATTATTTCTTTTTTAAAAACCTAAGTTAAAATAATATTTCACAATAATTGATAGTTTTCGAAATATAACTGTATAAAAGAATACCTGTCAGAAGCCTAACCTGACTTTTCAGTTTCTATTATTTTCGATTCTGCAACTCAATCGATGACAGAACCAAGTTTTTGTGCTGCATTTTGAAGATTTTAACAATAATTATAAGAGAAAATGTTATCTCTAAAAAGTTATCTGGAATTTTTATTATTTTAATATAGAGCTAATTTTTTTGCTTCCAGGAGAAAATTTGTATCAGTTAAATTATAGATTATAGATCAGTTAA
>JBAGKK010000296.1:628473-646175 GCA_037177015.1 Euceroptres primus | reverse complement strand
GAATCTTAGATGGATGTTAAACAAGTTATAGATCCTTTTAAAAATATATTTCGTTAATATTGAAAAAACAATTAAATATCAACCATGTTAAATTGTTTTATTTTTTCTGTTTAATAAAGCTCAAACTAATCTGAATTTCTTAATTATACGTTTTTTTTCATACTTTATCATCAGAAAGTATTCTCAAATACTTAAATAATAATTCTAAATAGCATTTCAGTATTAAAAAATTATTTTATTCATTTAAAAGATAAAAAAAATAATAGTTGTACCTATTTAGGAGATCAGCGGTACAAAAAGGTTCAACTTGTCAACAATGATAATTAGTAAGTAGAAAATGATTTAAAAATCTAGAAATGATTGATTTCTCTTTAGAATTGACTCCTCTGTTTGTAAAAATGAAAAAGCTGAAATAAATTTTACTTGTGCGTAAAGTTAAAAAAACCCTCCAAAAATACGTAAAAGTTGTACCTAATAGTCCCATCTTACGGTAATAATAATAATAATAAATAATAATATTAATAATAAATAATAATATTATTAATAATTAATAATAATATTAATAATAGTAATTATTATTAATAATTAACAATAATGATATTAATAATATCATTATTAATTAATTAATCTGACTCTGTACTTGACTTAGTCCGTACTAGCGGTCTTGCGACCTCTTCAGGGCCTGTGATAAATTTAAACAACAAAGATTAATAATAATAATATTGATAATATTAATAATAATCTAAGTAATTTTTTACCAAAGATTTATTTTTTTCCCTATAGTACAATCGCGATGTACAATAGGGTGGGTCGAAAAAACAAAATTTTGGAAACCAGAAATGGAACTATGTAGAAAAGTAGCGCATTAGGACGCTAAAAAAGTATAATTAATTTAGATTCGAATGACAAACGCCTTGGTTTTGCGCGTTAACAAAATTTGTTTGAAGAAATTCTTATTTTCGTAATTTTAATATTTTCGTGGGTGTCAATTTTTTTTACATTTCTGGATGCCTTGACTTCCCAAATTTTCACAGATTTTTATTTGCAGCCCCATCAGAGATTATTAATGTTTAGTAGACGCCTGTTTTCAAAAAAATATTTTAAACCCTACAGAAATGTAGAGAGAATCTTTTCAGGTATCTGGAACGTTTCTATAGGTAAAAATACGCTAGAAAAAATTTGATTAGTCTAGAAATCATAAGTGTAAATATATTGAATTTTTTTAAACTAAGTTTTTGATTTTTTAAAATTATTCTTTTTCAACTGACTTTAAATATTATTTTTAGCATCCTGAGGGTCTTTTAGTGATAAAAATATTCTAAAAAAACACAAAAATGACTTCTTGGAAAACATGCCGCCTCTTTGTTTTTGATTCCATGAACTTATCAATTTTTTTCTAGAGTAGTTTTATCCCTAAAATTAAAAATTTTTAAAAAATACAAATATGCATTTTTCAATTATCAATTTTTTTTCTAAAGTATTTTTATCACTAACACCCTAAGATGTTAAAAATAATATTTAAAGTCAGTTGAAAAAGAATAATTTTAAAAGATCAAAAACTTAGTTTTTACAAAATTCAATATATTTACACTTATGATTTCCTAGCCTAATCAAATTTTTTCTAGCGTATTTTTACCAGTAGAAACGTTCTAGACACCTGAAAAAATTTTCTCTGCATTTCTGTAAGTTTTAAAATAATTTTTTGAAAACAGGGGTCTACTAAACATTAATAACCTCTGATGAGGCTGCAAATAAAATCTGTAAAAATTTGGGGAGTCGTTTGAAGCTTCCAGAAATGTAAAAAAAAATTGAAATCCACGAAAATATCAAAATTACGAAGATAAGAATTTTTTCAAACGTACATATTTTGTTAACGCGGAAAACCAAGGCGTTTTTCGATGGAATCCAAATTAGTTATACTTTTTCAGGGTCCTAATACGCTACTTTTCCACATAGTTCCATTTTCAATTTCCAAAATTTTGTTTCTTCGACCCACTTTAATGTACAATATCAATTCTAGGGGGTGGTTATTCTTTCTCTGTTATATGTGAGTGGAACAAGCAATTTGCTTTACAGATAGTTTAAAAAAATGCAAAAATGAAATTGAAAATTCATTCTTTTATTGTTTCTGATGTGACACATTATTCTTTTTTGAAGCTGGAGCTAATGGTCTGTCAACGGAAACTATTAGCGTGGGTGAAAATATTATATCTTACTCAAGAAGGCTGCACACCTCTCTTCTGAATCCCCCACTTTCCAAGTGATAAAAGATATTAAGATGATATAAATACCTATAAATAAATCACAATTCATGAAGTTTTTCTTAATAATAAAAAACAATAATTCCAAAATAGAGAGAGTTTATACTTCCACAGTTAAGATACCTTAAACTTGTACATTTCTGTACTTTTTTCTACTCGTCAATTATCTAATTTTGTATTCAGCTCTTTCAGTCATTAATTTTTTTTCAATTTTCTAATTTCTAATTTGAAATTAAGTACCACGAATTCCCCTCAGAGTAAAAATAAACAAATGCTCCATATGAATTTAGTTTCCTTCTATAAAAAGAAATTAAAATCACATAACAGTGCCTAACTGAAGTATCACAAAAAACAAGCTTGCGTCAGAAAACTAAGTACTTTTGTGACTCAAAATGAAATAATTACCTCTCGGAGATTTTCCAGTAGAAATAAATTCTGACGATTAACGCCCTGTGGAAAAGCGTGGGAGGAAATGCATGTAAAAAAGTGAACAATCCACCCCGCCCTCAAACGCTGGGCCTCCCAGAAGGCGTCGGGACGCGACGCGGTGAATATACCGTTGAAAAATTAACTGGGCTAAAACGCGCTCGATTCGTGCGATGATCGAGCTCTCATTGGCCGGTTGGGAAAAAATCCCATCGAATCAGCAGCCAGCCTCATCTCGCAATTAAAACGCGGAATGGTTGCGGGGCTATGTGCGGGCACCCGAAAGGGCGCAATAAATGTACGCATTGCGCAGAATTAGTTGATTAAAATATAAAAGAAGATCTGGTGGGGATGAAACGACGAATGAACCAGAGAGGTGAGGAAAGGGGGAGACTCCTCGAACCCCCCTCATCCTCCATAAGCCCTCTCTTTTTCCTCTCTTCTCTGTTTATCCTCCCTTCTCTTTTTCCTCTCTTCTCTCTTTTTACTCTCTTCTCTCTTTTTACCCTCTTCTCTCTTTCTACCCGCTTCTCTCTTTTTCATCTCTTCTCCCTTTTTCATCTCTTTTCTCCTTTTCCTCTCTCCTCTCTTTTTCCACTCTGCTCTCTTTACACAGCTCCTTTGGTCTAACGCGAGGAACAGAGAGATTAGAGAACTACCAGTGGCGTAATCAAGGAAAGCTGATTTGGCTTTCATCTTCATCTATCCAACCCCCGCCCCCGGCCCCCTCGTCCAAATTCGATTCTTCTGTAATATTTGTTTTCGCGAAACTAGAGGGGAAATTGTTAACATAAGTTTTGTAAAAGAGCTTTTGGAAAGTTTTGAAGTCGAGGAGTTGAATTCAAATTGAAAATTTTCAAGATCTAAATCGATGAACGATTTGTTTGTAAAGGACTTATCTTTCAAGTCGTTCAGGAAAGTTTTCCAAGAGGTCTTTTTTGGCCTAGGGCAGCCTTTGAACACATTTTGTTTACGAGAATTATTCAATTAATTAGATTTAATAATGCATTATGTTAATAAAGAACTGCTCTTTGATGTTCAAATTCAAAGTAAAATTAAATTTCAAAATACAAGATTGGACGCTGTACAGGTTGCAAGTAATAAAAAGCTATCGTGGTTAGAACACAAAAAAAAGATAGAATTGTAAATTCGTTTTCTCTATACTTTTATTTGTTTGAATGTATTTTCAGCAAACGTTAGTTTTCTGATTTTTAAACCATGAAGTTAGTTTCCTGATTTTTAAATCATGAAGTTAGTTTCCTGATTTTTAAAGGATGAAGTTATTTTTCTGATTTTTAAACCATGAAGTGAGTTTTCTGATCTTTAAACCATGAACTTAGTTTTCTGATTTTTAAACCGTGAATAATGATTTGAAAGAGGAAAAATCTACATTTACTTCACCTTAGTAATAAAATAATCCTATACGACGAAAGAATACTAAAACACATTTTACTATTTTAAAATTGATTAAACGATAATAATGTAAATAATTCAGATTCATTTGCATTTAATTAAGTCTAAAAACAAATGTGCTTTCACATGCACGAATAATTGGGAATCATATATTTGTAACAGGGGAATAATTTGGAATTTCAATACCAATTAAGGAAAACTTGCTTTCGCTTGCATTGGAAATAATATAAAATTTGTATCTCCATTACAAACATTTATTGATTAGCAGGAGGCGGGGCTTATGCTGACAAAATAGAGCATTTCAAATTGAAACGGTGATTTGCAATTGTAATATAATAACTCATTAATTATCATAATTTGAACTGATACAATACCGGCCGAGTTTCGTTCATCAATATTCACTCTGTTAACAAAAATATCGTATGTATCTAGTTACGCTACTGAGAGGCAGTTTCAGAGAGCGAAAAAGAAATGCTGGTATATGATGGAAAATAAGAGAGATAGAGTGCAAAGTTAAGAGAAGGTAAGCGCGAGAGAGAAAGAGAGAAGGAGAGAAAAAGGGAAAAGTGGGAGGAGAGAAAGAGAGAGAATAGCAGCCCGGGAAAAGAAATAATCTGCGAGCTGTATTGACGTTTCTAGTCTAACTCTGATTGAATTATGCATGAGCACACTGATGTTACTCAAGTCACCGATGTTGCTCTTGTCTCTTGACATGATCGATGCGACGATGGGACGAGATTAAACATCCCACGGATGTCAATAGCTAATCAAGAAAAACTAGCTCCGTCTCTTCAAATAACGTCCATCTACAATCAAACTGATTTGTCTTCATCAAATTACAACATGGAAAAACATGACTTTTTTAGTAACAAATTATAATCACAGTAAATCGGGAAGTATCAAAATGATCCAAAAAAGGGATCAGTTTGATCTGCAAGACTTTGATCCAAAAACAAATGAATATTTTTCCCTGTATTTTCAAATGTTTTAGATTTTTAAAAAAATTATGATTTGCAATGTTTTGATGTCCTGAATTTATTGTGAATCCATATTTATTTACGGTTTTTTGAAAAAAATCTCACTTATTTCAAGCTTAAAAACGCAATGTTCACTGACAAAACAATTTGCTTGAGGAATTGGGCAGACCGTCGGAAAAAAAGTTAGTCGATGTGCCTATTGCCTCAGGTTTTTCATTTTAAAGAGTTTTTTGATCAATTTTATTAAGCCGAGGATATTGTTACGGAATTTTCCGTACAACTAGCACACAACACAAAGGGGGGCAGGCTACTGTTGCGGAACATTCTGTTGTAATATCCTCGGCCAAAATTTTCTTATAATCTTACGGAATTTCCGTACAACTAGCATACAACACAAAGCGGGCAGGCTATTGTTACGGAAAATTCCATAGCAATATCCTCGGCCCATACTATATGTTGTATGCTAGTTAAAAGGAAATTTCCGTAATAATTTTTTAAAGTCGAAATGAGGAAAATTCGTTCTGATTAAATAAGCCATCAAAAGTTTCAATCTGATAAAAGTTATACTTTTTTTCATTCGTAATCTGCAAACATATTTCGCTAAAAAAATATCTAAAATTTGTCTTACGATTCTAAATGAAAAAAAACTGTAATTTTTATCCAATTAAAACTTTTGATGGCTTATTTGATCGGAAATAAAATTTTCCACATTTCGACGAATAAAAATTTGTTTTGAAAAACTGTTTATAATTAAAAATCTGAAGAGATAGGCGGTTTGACCAACTTTTTTTCGACTGTCTTTGCAATCGCTCCCTAAAACCCTTTGATGCACACTGTAAAAAATTTTTCGGAAATTTTTCCGAAAAAAGTTAGCCAGCTTATAGCCTGAACATTTTGAAATTTGTCCTACTGCATTCGTAAATAATTTGGAATTGTAGTTGGAGATTTATTAAACAATCTCCTAAGCTTTACGACATATTTCCTAACTTTTCGGAAATTAACGAATATGTTCCGAAAATTTTCCAATATTCTTGAAGAAATTACCCATTTTGATCGAAAAAACGTATTTCCAACCTTTTTCGAAAAAATTTCATTCTATTTAATCTTAAAAATTTCCAAAATTTTTTACAGTGCAATGTATCATTTATGATACACCGTTTGGTTTTTGCAGTTTTTTTGTGTTATTTTTGGCACTATCAGATTGGAAAAATATTTTCTTACTTCAATAGTAAATATTTGATTCTGTATGCTGTTTTTGGATCAAAAATCATTATTAGTTTTCGATAAAAAAATTTGAAAAGGTTGAAGAATCTCGATTTTCTGATGCTGATTTTTTTTATTTCTTCAGATTCTAAAGTAGCCACCAGATGCAGAAAAAATTGTTTTTCTAGATACAAAAATGTATGCATGAAAGGGTTAAACAAATTTGATGGAAAACATAAAGATTGTGGGTTGATTTAGATTGTTATTCAAATTAAATTAAAAAAATTAAATATAAATTAAGTCGTGGATTATAAAAAAAACCTTAATACTTGATCCCATTGCCATTGCTTTACATTAAAAACTTTCTTCCAACATCTTACGACAAAGAAAAACAGATCAATTGTTAATTTTGAATTATTAAATTTGCCTATGTTGAATCAGATAATTTAAAATGACTCATTTATTTCGATAAAAATTATAGTAGAAAGATAAATAAAATACTCTAGATTAAATAATAATTGAAAATATCACTGATATATGTTCAAGTTTTAAAGGTATAAGGACTTAAAACATTACCTGGATTAAAAAACAATTAGAAAAGATACGTTTTTATATAATTTGTTCTTATCTATTGAATTTAGATATTTTTCAACCGGGGTTGTTTTTATTGAAACGAGTTTTTATCGTAATAGGATTCACTTTATCTTTTCATATATCTCGCATGAAAGCTGACGGGAAAATATTTTTAATAGTTCACAAAAGGCTTTAAATAATCTTTTTGATGAAAACAATCCTGTGTAAATTATACTACCCAATCGAAATTCTTTTAATTATTTTTATTTTATTGTGCAACAAAGCATAGAACATTTTTTTATATTTCGCACTACCATTCATTAAAGAAATTAAACATAACTTATTTCCTGCATTAATTGAAACTATAGTCTTGTTTCTTTGCATTTTGTAAATTGTTAATTGTTTAAGTTGATTCAAATTCGTTTCTAAACAATCTGAAATTATTGACTAGTAATAATAATTGATAAAAAGTGAAAATTATTCGGCCCTTAACTTTGAATCAATTAAAAAACCAGGGGATTAAATTACTTGATATCAAGTCAGTTGAAGCTAAAAAAATTGAAGCTTTCAACCCCTCGATTCAAAATTAAAAATTACATTTTTCTCCACTTTCTCTTTTCCTTATAACTTTGGAAATAAAGAAACAATATTTTAAAAACAGGAGGATAATTCATAAGATTCAAAATGAAAAAAAACTTTGATAAAAAGGAGATTTTATAAGCTGTGAAATTCGAGTTTGCCTCAGCCTCGCATAAACAAAAGGGTCGGTAGATCGTCGGACGGGGAAACAACGTCTTTATGTACGCGATAATGATTCCACGTGTTTGCTCGATGAAGCCATTTCTTTTTCTTGCGTGGGAGAACTGAATTTGGAGAGCAGGAAACTTGTTATGTGAGAGAGAAAGAGGGATAAGGATTAAGGGGGGAAAATTACGTTACAAATATTATCCAGAAGGAGATTTTGATTGAGGTGAGATCAAAGTGATCTCTGAATATTTCTTGCTATAGAAAAAGAAAATTCAAATAAAAGAAAGGGAAAATTTATCTTGAATATATATTCACAGTAAATTAGGGTAAAAGCACCAATATATTAGTTATCCACTGCAATCAAACATTGATCCAAAATTAAATAAATTCAATTTAGTTTTTGGCATGCCAATAATTGGGCTAAGGTGCCAAGAATTGGTTCTCTTGCCCTATAAGGTATTAAAAAAGTGTTGCCAATTATTTTGAGATTATTATGAGATGAAAAAAATCATACAATGCACAACTTCACGTTGGTTCGTGTCAACTCGACTGTCCCAAAGAAAATTGTCTTAACAAAGATTTCCGATTTCAGAGTGTATCAAAACTATAATATTCTACTTCGCAGTAGAATACACATTTACGAATACACAGAGATATGACATTCTAGCGAAGTAGAATATAGTTGATACACTCTGTATTCGGAAATCTTTGTTAAGACAGTTTTCTTCGGGACAGTCGAACTGTCAGTTTAAACTGATCGAATGTGGATTTTTTTAAGAACCGAGGGATTAAAGCGCTGAGGCTTTAATTGATCCAATCGGAGATCAAAATTATACCTTAGGATTTATTGCGTTATCTTATCTTGAATCTTATCTTGAATCAATCAATAATAATAATTATTATGATAATAGGCTAACAATAATAATATCTTCATCCTTTTTATAGGAGTAATCAAACTTAGATAATTTGCAGCTAAATCAGATTTTGAAAGAGGCTGACGATGTTTCGATCAAGATGAAGTTGGATGAAAGGTTATTTACTTCAAACTTTCAGTCGTTTAATCAGTTTTTCAACAGGGTGAGGAACGAGAAAAAATTTCACCTCTAGATTTCATCTGTAAAGTTCTACTATCTACTTCAGATAAGTTTCAATTTTTTCCTTCAATGTATGTCGGTACAAAATTTTAATTACTTAAATTTTACTTGCATTATAAAGTCTGAAATCATAAAGGTACATTTTATTCCAAATATTATGTTCAAATAATGTTGCTAACATAATTAAACGCACATTACTGGCAATAAAAGGATATATAATTAATTAATATAATAAGGACATTATCAAATCTGAAATTCGTCAATGTAAAGGGAAGATTAAATTGTTGATTATTAAAAAATAAAATTTTTAGATTATTATTAAAAAATAAAATTTGTAGATTATTATTAAACACTAAAATTTGTAGGTTATTATTAAAAAATAAAATTTGTAGATTATTATTAAAAAATAAAATTTTTATTTGTAGAATATTATTTTTTATAAATTCTCCATGAAAAATTTTCGCATTGAATTCTACTGGCGACGTGAAATGGTTTCAGCAAAAGACGATATTTGAGAAAAATAGAAAGTAAATTAACATAACTTGATTTCTATCTTCTGCGCTCTGAAGATCTCGAGATTTATATATCAGCGACTTTTTTCTGGGAAACTAGGAATTCACTGAGAGGGTGAGGTTTTTTGAGTTTTATCTATAAAGTTGCTGAAGCCTCGAATATCATTTCCTATAAAATCGATACTCATCTCAGACTTTCCTTTCCAAAAATATATTATAGGTATACTCGATTCCTCCCCCAGATATAAAGAATATTTTTAGCTCTTTACGATTCAGTCATCCTTCACCAATTATCTTCACAGAATTAATTATTATTTAAATTCTAATTATTTTCAGAAAATTTCGGTAGTTCTAAAAGGAAATTAACATTGTTTCTTCAGTTAAAGTTATATTAATTATGCAAATGATTTTTTATGGGAGAAGGCAAAATAAAGATTAATGTATTCAACTCAAAGCCTAAGCTATCATTTTTCTTACGATTTCACTTTTTAACATTCTAATTTTGATAAAAACGTTTAAAAATTTAGAATAGGCTTTTCGATTTCGGATCTTTTAAATTTCTTTTGAACCAACAGTTCTCTGATGAAAAAAAGTAAAGATTAGGAATCTGTTAATAGTTCTAAATTAAAATTATGAACACAGTAAAAAATAGTACTTAAAATTGTTACACCTTAAATTGTTTGGATTCAATTCAGTATTTGCCTGGATTTAAGCAAAATTGATTCTGAATTTAAGACTCAATTCTGAAATTCAGGTAACGTGGTATTAAATTTAGATAAATATTTCGTAAATTAGGACAAAATTCTACTGAATTTAATTCAAACCATTTTAAGGTGTACCAATTTTAAGTATTCTTTTTTACTGTGAATTTGAAGTACAATCTCTAATTCGATATTAGAAATTCGTTTTATAATTAAAGTACAGTTTCTGTCTTCCAATGAGATATTTCTTTTCCTTTTTTAATTTTCTATAAAAATACGGTCCATACTCGGAGCCAATTCGATGAACATTTGAGGGAAATATCATCTCAGCGATGAATGCTGTCTCGCTTTTTGGGAAGCGCGACGAGTAAAGAAGAGTCGTCGTGTCATTTGAAAAAGGGGAAGGGAGAAGGGTGAGTTGGAAAAGTTGAGCCCTCTCAGCCACCCTCATCACCGACATCACCCTCTCTCCACCCCAACCTACCCTTTCTACCCATGACGGTCCCTTTTATATTTTCATAACTAATCTGCGCGGTGCGTACTATTTCGCTCTCCGCACATTTTATAACTTTATGGATTTTTCTATGGAGCTGTATACCACCCCGCTCCTTCATCACCCAGCGGTAGACCCTCGTAAAGTCGTGAAACAAAACGACTCGTCCTTTATGTGTTTATATGTACTACGTGTAAATCGTTGCGCCTGATCGTCGTAATACGATTCAAAATTCAAGAGAAGATATTTGTAGAACAACCAACGATCGTGATTCGAGAGAATCGAACTTTTATTGACACTCGATACACTTTTTTTTATTTTTCTGCATTCATATAATAGTGAAGTGGGAAATGGGCTGCGTTAGTGAGATCAACAATCTTTGATGCGGAGGCGAGAAAAAAAACATTGCTTTTTGTTCAGTGATGATATTCAGACTTACAGATTCTTTTCATAGATTTTATTTTAAAAAAACATTTTCTAAATTTGCACATGAATAAACTGTATCTTGTAGTGTTACGGTTAATTATCATTTTGCTTTTATTGCCTAAACATTTTAGAAATATTATTTTTATAAGAGAAATTATATTTAGATTAAGGATTAAATAAAAGGCCCCTGCAAATTGTCTGCCTGAAATTCCTGTACAAGTTCAGTGAAAGTTCACTGAAATTTTCTTCAACAAATGTTTAAGAAAGATATCATGTGTTTGATATAAACAAATTTTGTTTGATTCAAGCCGATTTTGTTGTTTGAATTCAAAAAATCATTTTTGAATCCGAAAAATTATAGAAAAATTCAGAAAGAAGGTTTTCTATTCGACTAGAGATAAAAGGATTGAATATTAGTAAAGGTTCTGAAGAATCAGATCAATGTCGGGAAAAACGAAATTGAAGTAATCGAAATTTCCAGAAATCATCAGGAAATTTCCTTCTGATAACTGACCTTACCCTGAAAAAAAAATTTTGTTTTGGAATAAAATTCCATGCAGAAGATGCAGAATTCAATATGGAATTTCTATATAGAATTTTTCATGGAATTTCTATATAGAATTTTTCATGGAATTTCTATACAGAATTTTTCATGGAATTTCTATATAGAATTTTTCATGGAATTTCTATTTAGAATTTGGTAACCACCACTTGCTTTTCGTGAGATGCATAAATTCTTCTAATGTCGATAAATCGATAGATAAAATTTTTTCCGGAGTATCACGAAAGCAATTAAAATTCTGTATCAAATGAGCCCATGATGAAGCGATTTTGACAATTCTGTAAGAAAATACTGTGAAAATAGTGGAATTTTGGATTTTTTCTAAAATTTTGAATAACTTACGAAATAATTAACATTTTTAAATAAATAAATGAAAAATTTTTTAAAATAAATTTTGAGAAAGAAACCTAAGGGTACTTTAAAAAAAATTGTTTGGTTCATAACTATTTACTTAAAAATAATTATTAGGATATTTAATATTCTTCTAGAGAAAAGTCGTAATTTTAATTAAATTTCAATCCTTAACAGCTTATTTTTTTTGTTCTGACTAGTATGTTCTTCTGAAAACTATTTTGTTTATAAATCATACTGTTAATGATATTTCAAATCAAACATTATAAAAAATTACAAATTTTAAGAAAAACATATTACATACGTAAAGCTATATATATATATATATATAGTTTTAATTAAAATTTGTAATTTTTCATAATATTTGATTTGCAATATCATTAACAGTTTAATTTTTAAACAAAATAATTTTTTAAAAAACGTTCTACGTCATAAATATAACGTAAAGCATTTTTTTAGGAACAAAATGAACCATTGAGAACTGAAATTTAATGAAAACTATGACTTTTTTCTAAGACGAAGGGAAAAACACAAAAACTCAAATTACAAAATGCTCTTTTTTGTTTATCTTATAATTTAAGATAAAGGTTTAATAATTTTGAGTGTGACTGTACGGAGATAACATCCTTAAAAGATAATTCTTCAAATAATTTCCTAAATGTATGAAGAGAAATGTCAATTTTTTCCCCCAGATTCTGCCAAAGGTTGAACTTGACTAAAAAAAGTTAGAAAATTTTAATTAAGCATGTTCTCAAAAAATTAAATGAAAAAAATAAGAATTAATATTTATTGAGGTTTAATTTTTATTTTCCAAATACTAATTAATTACGTATTGATTTTTAATATTTTTTTATAAATAATTATACACTTTTGTAATTTTATAGTTTTTTTGTTCCAAGCTCAGCCTTTGGCAGAATGTAGGGAAAAAATTTGAAAGTTCTCCTTGAACGTTTACAAAATTTCTGGAAGATTTCTCTTTTAAAAAAGCCCAAGAACAATTAAAAATATATAATTATTTCCTAAGTTATTTCAAAAGTTTAGAAAAAATCGAAAATCCTATTATTTTCATAATATTTCCTCACAGAATGGACAAAATCGCTTCATCATTGGCTTATTCGATGCATAATTTTGATAACTTTCGGAGAAAAAATTTTATCTAGTAGATGATCGAAATTAGAAGAATTTATGCATCTCACGAAAAATAGGTGATCCGATACTTATGAACGGCACACTTAGAGAAAACTTATTTTCAAGTTTGAAAAATCGTTAGTAACCTCTTTTTCTTGATTCAATATGAAAATTTTTAATATAAAAAACACATTTTTGCCTGCATTATACATATGTAATGTTATTGCTGTTATTAGCGCCGTTATTGCGCTGTATACACTTTAGTCGTACTTTTCTTTTTTCTTATAAGGCGTTTTCACGTGCAGTTCTCATATTACCCTTTAAATAGCCTAATCAGGTCGCGGGGAATGTAATTGGTAAATAAATAAACAAATAAATCAGAAAAAGGCTGTTTGATTAAACAAAATTTTTTGTTGGTTCTCCACAGCAATGCAATTATATTTTTGACTTAAAAACATTTTGTTTGAATGTAAAAAACCTTTTTCTGAATGTAGTGTAATATTCCACTTAAAATTCCATGTGGAATATTTGTGGAAAACATTCCACAGAATATCTATATGAAATCGTACATGAAATTCCATGCCAAATTTTATACGGAATATCGATATCGAGTTCTGCATCTTATTTCTGCATGCGGAATTTCATTCCGAAACTAAATTTTCGTTCAGAGTAAAGTCATTTATCAAAAGGAAATTTCCGGATGATTTTTAGGAATTTCGATGACTTCAGTTTCGCTTTTCTGGATATTGATCTGATTCTTCAAAATCCCAATTCAGAATCCTTTAATACGCGTGATCCTTTTATCTCCAGTCGAATAGAAAAGCCATTTATTTCTGAATTTTTCTAAAATTTTTCGAATTCAAATGTCACAAATGTTGATTTAAATCCTCCCTCAACTTTTCTTTCATATGCAAAGTGGGAAACGTCAGTCAACTTTTCTCTATTAATAGAAAGGAGGGCAGGAGAGGATGCGATGCTCGACGGTCAACAGTGCGTGTAGGAAACGGAAGGGTGGAAAAGTGACATCAGGAGGCTTTTTTGCCCCCAGTGCGGAAGGAGATGCGAAAAAATCTTGTCCGCTAATTTCGCCTCTGTGATTTACCTCTCTTTTCCTCTTTCATATAATATTTTATCTCCTCCTCTTCTATTATTGGAAAATTCATCAAAATTGAAGAATTCCCGTGAATTCCAAGGACATAAAATCTATTCTAATTCAAGATTGTTTTTTGTTTACAGGATACACGATTGACAATTAGTTTTCATCTCGGGAATTTCGCATCTTGTTAGGTTCTTGGGTTGAGTGAAAAACCTAGCGAGCGGAAGTAAAGTTTTCTTTGCTGATCTAAAGCAGATCTCATTTTGTCAGTGGGAGAAATCATATTTCCAATCATAAAATACTCTGCTTGGAAAAAGAATCTGCCTCTTGTTTTCTGAAAGACAAATCAGGATTAGAGGACTTTTTCAATTTTATTTTCAACACACCGTGCGCAATCCTCAATATTCCGCACGCTTACGAAAAAAAGAATACGCAATATTTAGGATTTCGCACGTTGTGTTAAAAAATAAAGTTCGTAACTACATGCAATAGAGTGATTTTCGTCTCGTATGAATTTCCCACTCGCTTCGCTCGTGTGAAAACATCATACGAGACGAAAATCACTCTACCGCACGGCGTTACGTAATGTACTGTTTTACTTCCCAGAAACAAAAGTTTATTTTCAATTGTATAAGCTCGGTCTTTTATTTATTATTTCAGTATTTTAGTCTTTTATGGTTCCATAATTTAAAAATATTTTGTTGGTTTAAAGTATGTTTCCAGTGCAAAAATTTCGAAGGATTCATCCCACCATGTTGTTCCTTTAAATGGAAGTGTTACAGAATTAATTATTCATGGATTTATAAACGACTTCGTATTGACACATTAATTGCAGTTTACCAGTATCGTAAATTTGTCATTTCTGCAGAAAGTTAATTTAATAATAATATGAGTAAGAGATGAGATGAGACGTAGCAACGTGTCACTTGTCAATGATTTAATTAATTTTGTTCTCTCTTAAGACAGAATTCTGTTATTTTATTATTATATCGCAAATTAGATCTCTTACAAAAATATTCCACAAATCAGAATTTTTAAGTTGACCAAAATTCCACAAAATTTCCTACAAAATAAGGGACAAATATTATTCCAGAAGTAAGTAAAGTAAATAAATTTTTAAAAGAATTATATATTCAACACCATAAGAATTATATGAGAAATTTCAGATAAATTTCATGAATATTTCATTAATATTTCATACAAAATTTGCGAAACGTTATTCACAGAAATTCCTGGCAAATTCCATTTCTTTTTTTTAAGAAGGTTCAGTGTTCACCTCTTGTAGCACGTTAAATTTTTGAAATATGTTTATAAAATTGAGCAAAATAATCATATTGTTAAATATAACAAATTTTAAAAGTGAAATCTAAGTGCGATATAGAAAAAAAGTTAAATCTATAATTTCTTTTTAACATTAGTTATTTGAGATTTTTTTTCGCTTCAGATAAAAACTATAATTCTGATTCAATCTGCATTATTGGTAGTGTATTTTGTTCTTTAACATATTACCTACCATTCTATTTGGATGAATTTAATTTAAAATATTTGGATGAATTTGATAAAAAATATTTGGGTGAATTTTATAAAAAATATTTTGGTGAATTTGATTAAAAATAAACTTGCAAAGAGATAGTTACATAAAATGTTAGCTAATTAACAACTTGTTTCATGTCAATTTATCTGTTTTTCAATCAAATTCATCGAAATAGAATTGAAGGTAATATTTGAAAGAACAAAATCAGGGTGGCAACTGAAATTGCTGAAAAAATGGCCGGTCTTTTCCCGGTCATTAAAAAGATAACTTCAGATGACTATATGTTAATACAATGACTTTTCTGGAAACTGGATGGGAACTTTAATTGATTTTAGACAATTCTCTAAACAAAAAAGAATTTTCTTTCATTTTTATTAACATTAAAACTTGTTTTAAGTAAATTTAAAAAAATACTTTTAAAAAAATCATCTCCGGTCTTTCTCAGTTATAAAAAATTCCCGGTCCAGCAGCTACCATTAAAATACACTATCAATTATGAAGATTGAATCAGAATTACGATTTTTTTCTGAAGCAATAGAAAACATACAAAATCGTCAATAATTAATGTTAAATAAACAATAAAATTACAGATTCGACTATTTTTTGATATCCCAAATATCTCCTTTAAAATTTATTTTTAATAATATGACTATTTTCTTCGCTTTTACAAATTATTTCAAAGACTATTCAAATTTGAGGTACAATAAGGGATGAACATTAGGATGGTCCAAAAATGCATTGGAAATTTTTTTGTCGAATTTTCATGCTCCCACTTACCAAATTTGTTCGAATTGACCAAAAAATTAATGCGTTTTTTTTTAAATGATATTTAGAGGTTCCGCAAGCCCCATGAAGTTTAACACGTATTTCCCATAAGAAGAAAATACGTTTTTGTAAATTTTATTCAGAATCGTCAATATTAGGTGAATCGAGTTGAAACTGAACATTTCTCTTCGCAATTAGCCATAGAATATGAATCAAAACTTACTTTTTAAATATCATACCCATGAGTCTATTTTATTGAGTCCCAAAGAAACCCCATAAGTGAAAAATTGAATTTTGCGAATTTTTGGTGCTAATTATGACTTTTCTTGCGGTTTTTTTAGTACGAATTGTTTCTTATACATAAAATATTATTTTCTTCTGATAAATAGATGTTTTAATAAATTATTTAAACAATTGATTATTGTTTATAGCAATTTTCTCTTAGAATAGAGTCGCGGTTTTTTCCAAATGTTTCAACTTGTTTTCAACTTTTCAGTCAGAGCGAGTCAATAATTAATTAAAGTTAACAAAAAACAATTGTTTAAACAATTTATTATTATTTATAACAATATTCTCTTAGAATAATGCTAGAAAGTTGCAGTTTTTTCTAAAATTTTCAATCTTTTGTCCACTTTTCAATTAGAGTGAGGCAATAATTATTTCAAGTTAACAAACATAATTGTTTAAACAATTTATTCTTATTTTTAATAAAATTCTCTTTGAATAATGTCAGAAAGTTGCAGTTCTTTCTGAAATATACAACTTTTTGTTAACTTTTCGCTTAGAGTGATTTAACAATTAATTCAATTTAAGAATCATAATTGTTTAAACAAATTATTAATGTTTATAACTATTCTCTCCTAAAGTAATGCTAGAAAGTTGCCGTTTTTTCTGAAAGATTTAACTTTTTTTCCACTTATCTCTTAGTGAGCTTATAATTAAAGCAAGTTAATTATTTGATTGAGGCCTTTTTAATCTCCATATATGTATATTATCATTGATGACAACATATTTTCTCAAGGGAAAGAGGGGTTGCGGGGGGCTGATAGTAAAATATGTGTAATTCGAAAATTTTCTTTTACGCTTTGCAATAAACTTCGTGTTGTAATTCAATTTTTACAAGTCATTTATATACCCACTCCTCCCACCTACTCCTAATTATTCCATCCTTTGTCTTTATATCTACTGTAAGTTAGCCTTTTTGTTTAGATTAATATTTTTAAAACATTAGAGAAAAAGTAAAAACACGTCACTTTGAAAAAAATTAAATACTATTAAAAAATGTTTCTTGTTGATGTTCATTTATTATTTGTTCATAACTAAAAAGTCAAAGCAAAACAAGATTTCAGAGAAAAGCGCAACTTCCTATAATTACTCTAAGAGAAGATAGTTATAAACAATAATAAATTGTTTAAATAATGATTTTTGTTAACTTAATTA
>JBAGKK010000296.1:573687-609664 GCA_037177015.1 Euceroptres primus | reverse complement strand
AAAACTAGTTCTTTCAAAAGCACAATTGGGTAAATCTAGTTTTAACTGATATTTTCAGTTAAAACACGAAATAAGATAAAATTAAAAAAATCTTCGGGTTTTTACTTCGAGTTTTGACAAGTTAAAACTAGTTTTGACAAATGATAGTAGTAATTTCGCGTTTTAACTAGTTAAAACTAGTTTTAACTGATTTCGGGTATAAACGGTAACAGATACATATAACGATGTTATTTTTGTCAGTGTCAGATTGAAAAAATATTTTTTTACTTCCTCAGAAAATTTGCGATTCTATTTGCTGATTTTCAGATAAAAAATCATTATTAGTTTTCGAGAAAAAAATTTGAAAAGGTCGAAAAATTTAGATTTTCTGATATTGATTGTTTTTGTTTTTTTATATCTTAAAGTAGTCATTAGACGCAGAAAAAATCGTTTTCCCCGTACACAAAATGTATGCCTGAAAGGTTTAAGGTGTAACATTTTTAAGTACACTCATTGCTGGATTATGGGCCACTGGTCGTTCACGCTTCACTGATTCTGTCTCCCCCCCCCCTTAGTGTCCCGCGACGGCGTTATCGCTCGAGCAGTCAGGGCCGCCAGAAGTTGTTTACATCGCGATCTTCTGCGCATTTACTTTTGTACGTTCATAGACTATATACGCGGTCCTGAGTGTTGAGATAAGACTGCTCGCTCGTCGCTTTAAATCCGGTTCAAACTGGATTTTAATAGCATTGAATTGAGGACCGTTTAACCACGAGCACGGCCCATAATCCAGCGATGAGTGTATTCTTTTTAACTCAGTAAATGTCAGTTTGAATAAAAGAAAAGAAAACCATCAAATAAAAAGAAGAAATTAAATTTTTAAGATTAACTATAAATATTTTTATTTTTATTTTCGATTTATTGTTACTATTTCACTATTTTACTATTATCCCAATTTTCAAAAAAACGTGTGTACTAAAGGGCAATGCCCGTTCACTGTTATTATAAATAAATAAATATTTCTTGATGCACTTTAACCTAAACGTTGAGAAACTTATTGTAGATCATAATGATGCTATCATTAAATCATGGAGAAACATGTGTACTTTTATAAAATCCGTGATAAAAAGTTTTAAAAAAAGAATTGTTGGAATGATGAATTGAATCGAATCTAATATTTTAAATGGCTTTCAAGATAAAAACTCTAATATATTTAAATCAAGCTGGACAAGATGGAAGTTAAATTCAATAATCGAGAAAACCATTAATAAATTAATAAAATATAAATTTGACTTAATAATTTTTAAGCTTTTTATAAAAGGTTCAGAAAAAAACTTGCTAAATAGATTATCTCACGGTAAAAGAGAAAATATGGTCAGCTCCATTGATTTCTTGTGGCGCTAAACACGCTCCTAACTAAGTTAAGTAGGAGATGTTCATACGAGACGGTGGTCCAGTATCTTTCAGAGCTGAAACAAAACTCGTTTTCTCCCCTCGAGTTTTTGCCAGAATAGCGAAATGGAGTAAAATGAACCCTGACCCTTTATTTAAATTTCTACAAGGTGTGGCTCTAAACTATCCACATTTTTTTTAAACAAAATTATTCTATAATAAAAAAAATAATAATAATTCTTCGCTGTAAAACAAATTATAATTTTAAGGAAATTGTAAGCTTATTGTAATGAAAGTTCTTCACTGAAAAAAAATTCTAATTTGAAAAATATTGTAAGAATAATATTAGAAGAAATTAGTACGTTGTGATACAAGTGCAAAAAGGTGGACATTTAATAAATGTTGTGAAGTTGACTGAACAAGCCGAAAGCAAGTATCACAGGCACACAAGCCAAGACAAGTGTGCCTGTGATACGATCTGTAGGCGAGTGTTGTCAAGTTCACAGGTTTCGTCGATGTCCGCCGTTTTGCAGTCGTGTCACATTATACTTTTTGTAACGAATGCACAAAAGTCCGCGTTTTTGTCCATGGAAAGTATACGAGAACACATATAACTGAGCACAACTAGAAAATGGCTGACCGTAATTTTCACTCGTTGTCAAATACGACTAAATTTTCTCCCGCCAGGCGGCGCGTTGGTAGGGCTCCATAGGTAACTAAAGTGTTAAAAAAGCGTGCGAAAAGTCCATAAAGTGTGAAAAAAGTGTGCGAAAAAAGTTGCACATGCACAGAACTTGTTTTTCGTATACCTAACCAAAAAGCGTCACTTCTCGTATACTTTCCATGGACAAAAACACGGACTTTTTGTGCATGTGTCACAAAAAATATATTATATAATAATTGAAATTTATAAATTATCATTTTAGTTAGGTGTTATGAGTATCACTATTATGCGGAGGAATACAAATTATCTATATATAAGTGAATATGTGTCTGTAAGTTAGCTACAGAAATCTTAATGCCTTCTCTGAACGGTTCCAAAATTCGCACACAGGTGCATTAGGAACCTGGGGAGGTCAACGAGGCAGTTTGGGGGCCGCGAAGCCGCCGTGGCTAGCTGTTAGGTGGAGGGGGGGGGGGGGTAACAGCTAGTATAACAATATAAGAACAATATTCTTTAAATAAGAATTTTTATTATTATTTTTTGATTATAGAATATCAAGGGGTTAATCACTTCTGAATGCAGGTGAAAACTTGTTCCTGAATTCTCTTGAATTCACTTTGAATTCTTTAAGTTCTTTTGAATTCATCTTGTATTCTTTGAATTCTTTTCAATTCACTTTGTATTTTTTGAATTCATCTTGAATTCTTTAAATCCACCTTGAATTCTTTCCATTCTTCGGAATTATTTGAATTATTCTGAATTCTTTGAATTCTTTGATTTCTTTTAAATTCTTTGAATTAGTTTGAATTCTTTTGAATACATCTTGAATTCTTTGAATTCACCTTAAATTTATTGAACTATTTTTTTAAATTCCCCTTGTATTCTTTGAATTCTTTTTAATTTATCTTGTATTTATTGAATTATTTTGTTTGAATTCACCTTGAATTCTTTTAAATTCGCCTTGAATTCTTAAATTCAGGTGTACATCAAAATTGCTAGTGGATAAGTCCTCGTAGAATATTTTTGTTTAAAAAAACTGTATAGATTAGTGTCGCATCTTGTACAAATTTAAATAGAATACTTAATCCTTGGCAACTATTTAGAAATATTGTAAGAATATTCTTAAAGTCAGAATTTTCAGTGTTCACAGACAAAAAGATTTGTTTGATTTAGTTAAAAAATGGGTGCAACAAAAAATTTACTTTCACTTAATCGTATTTTTGTTTGAATTAAATTTTGTTTGAATCAAACAAAAATTCTTTTGAATTTTTTTGAATTCTTTGAATTATTTTGAATTTATCTTGTATTCTTTGAATTCTTTTCAATTCACTTTGTATTTGTTAAATTATTTTTTTGAATTCACCTTGAATTCTTCTGAATTATTTTAATTATTCTGAATTATTTGAATTTTTTGAATTGTTTTAAATTCTTTAAATTCTTTTTAATTCTTTTGAATACACCTTGAATTCTTTGAATTCACCTTGTATTCTTTGAATTCTTGAATTCAAGTGTTCTCGTGTTTCTCGTGGTTCACGTAAATCTCGTGTTCCATTTGTTTGACCGTATAACAAAGATATAACAAATATATTCGGTTTAAACAAACTCTCAGTGTTTACTGGAATGTTTCAAAGAAATATTTTTTTGGGCCCAATGACCAACTTCGAAGACCTTTTCTCTGAATCTGATCTGCACCAGAAAATCATTCCCCCTCGGAAAAAGCAAATCTTCGATTAAGGTTATTTCATCTTAAGCAAATTCCATTTCGCATTCCTTTACCTCGTTTAATGAAGGAGAATTGAGACCTGTAGGGCCCAGAGCCTGAGGAATTTTTGCGTACACAGTGCCCTGGGGCCTGAAGATTTTTAACGCGAAAGATTATCTAACAGTGGTGAAGTAGCATACACCAAAGAGGCAACACAAGTGTGGGTAGGAGGTGGCAAAGGAGGCGGATGGGACCAAAGAGGATGAGTGAAACTGCCGTAGGGCCTGATGGGCCAGGGTGGCTAGCTTCGAAGATTTTGGTAGGGGCCTTTCGTACGCAAGAAGAAATGGCAAGGGGGACGAAGTCGAGGGGGGTTCAGAAGGTGAACGTCCAAGGGGCCAACCTGTTCGGGGTTCATGGCCCTCGGACGACTAGCAAACGCGCAGGGAGCCATCCTGCCCAATCTGCTAGTAAGACCCAAGGGCCGCAGTCACTCCTTGCTCAGGCCCTTTTTTCTCAGGGCTGATAACCACCTTATTTTTTCCTCTTTAGAACTTCAAAATCTTTGAAAATAATGTTAATAGTCGCGCGGCCCTAAGGCCCTTTTCAAGGATCATAAATTCTTGTTTGTATTTAGGAAAAAATTAGATATTTTATAATTTGTCTACTTTCTCCAAGCAGGAAAGTTAGAATTCTATTTTGGTCAAAACAGATTCGTTAATTGTAATCGTGGAGGTGATTAGAAATTGAATTTAGCGATATTCAGCTTGATTTGCAATGAAGATTAAGGTGCTGTGAATTTTTACACAAAAGTCTGCCTTAAATATTGCAAATCGTGGCTTAGAAATTCGGGTAAGGGGGTCAAAATATACAACCTCCAATTGTTGGAATACCTATTTATAAAAGTGTCTTCCTAAGCTAAGGCTTTCCACTATTTTTGCGGTTTGGTATAACAAACTGAAATGACGTATGATTTTGAAAATAAATATTAAAAATATAAATATTTTTTTTAAACTAAAAATATAAATATTTTTTTTAAACTAAAAATAAAAATATTTTTAATATTAGGTGAATTTTTAAATTTGCGAGACAATTGAGCCATTTTGTCAAAGGAACTTGAACAGCATCTCTGGTAGGAGGATTTCAGAAAAGGATAAAGGGATAAAAGAATAGTGTTTCGTGCATACCGGTATGCCACAAATCACTTCCGTTGAATAATGCATATTCTCTCCCTTCTTGGACTGCAATTTTTCTGCGACGTTTGGAAGTCCGGAGTTTTTAGACTTAGAACGAGTATTTCAATCAAAATGGCCATTCCGCTGAACAAACGAACAATTGAGAAATTATTCTCTCGGAAAAAACGATATTGGCTCTTAGCTCGTTTGCTCAGCGCAATAAGTGCTCGGTCACGTCGAAGACGACTTGCGAATAATTAAATGCTTCTGAAAAGGACAATATTGATAGGAACCAGAGTCTGGAATGTTCAGAAGTTAAAAATCCAATCAGACTCTTCTGTTTTGTCAATATCTTTGGTTAAATCAGTCTGGGGAAGACGGAAATAATTCCTAACGATTTCAGGAATCACAGCGATTCAGTAGTTTAATTTTAGGGGAAATAGGGAATCTTTTTTCAAAATAAGAAGGAGAAAGAGACAAAAAATAATTAATAATGATTTGAACAGTAAGAAACAAAAAGTAAGATCTTTCTGAATTATGAAAAAGGGGGAAATTTGTTTTTTAAATACCAAGGAAGACAATAAAAGTTAACAAATACAACATTTTGATAAGAAAAATCAAATTTCATTAGCAAATAAAATTAAATTGGCTGCAACTGAACGAGTATTTCAACGTAATTATATCATAAAAATATTATCAGAGGCTCTATAATATTCACGGAAAATAATTTTAATGACTCGTTGAAGTTAACGAAAAAGAGAAATTCCGACCGAAACTACTTCCGAACAAAAAATTTGTCAACTGAATAGTAATGACGTAAAAATTTTCGGCTGCTAAAATTGCTCACAAGAATTTAGATTTCTGACTTATGAAATAAGCAAATTTTTAAATTTTCAACAAATCAAATTCCGAGATGAGTTTGCTAAAATTTTCCAGAATCTTAAAAAATCCTAAAAAGTCTTACATCTAGAATTTAATAATACTTCACAAACTATTCTTTCAGAACCTTTGGAACTTCCAGAGATTTCCTGATTCTTCCATAATCTTCTAAAACCCTTCAGTATTCTCTAGAATAGGGTGGTTCATAAGAAATAAGAGAAAAATAAAATTTTAAAAATACAAACGGCTCGTGAATATAATTGTTTCTTTTGAACAAAAAATGATGTGGTATAAATTTGAATTAAAATGAACAATATCAAGAACTCCCTCATCGGCATTATTTTTTATTATAGAAAAAAATGTCGTAGGGATTATTTTCTTAATTTTTTTACTACGAATTCAAAGAAATAATTATATTTTTATAGTTTCTTTTAAAAGTTGTTTTTCGATAACATTATTTTTTATACATTCAGCTTTGCAATGCATGCTTTATTTTTCGGTATTTTTAGTTTTAGTCCAAATTAGTTTTAGTTATTTTTAGTTTTAGTCCTACATCAGTTCTAGGTATTTTTAGTTTTAGTCCTACATCAGTTCTAGGTATTTTTAGTTTTAGTCCTACATCAGTTGTTTATCAAAAGGAGCAAACATATTCAAGTGCACCTTTAATTTTTTTAATTTTAATGTTTTGGGCCACCCCAGTTTAAAACCTTCTAAAATTTCCCAGTATTTTTTAAAACTCATATAGATATCCAGACTTTTTCAGAGTTCTAAAATCTTCAAAAATACCCCAAAATCTATTATGATTTTTCAAAATATTCTGGACTCTTTCAGAATCTTGTATAATCCTCAAAAATCTTTTGAATTCTGCCCAAAACTTCTAATATCTTCTAGTCTCTTCCACACTTTTTTTTGAAGAGTTTCGAAAAGTCTAGAGAATTTTAGGAAGATTTTGAAAAGAGTCTAGAAGATTCCTGAGGATTATGGGAGTCTTTTGCAGATTTTAGAGGGTTCTAAAAGATTCTGCAGAATTCTAGAGTTCAGAATATTCTGTAGAATTCTAGATGAATCTGGAACAGTCTTGAATATTTTTGGAAATATTAACGAATTTCAGGAGATTCTTTAAGGTTTTATAAGATTATAGGACAACCCAGAAAAAAAATTTGGGAGAAGTTTTAAAGTTTCTAGACGAGGAATTAACCACCACTGAATTCAGGTGTTCACCTGTTCATGAATTCTTTTAAATTCATCTTGAATTCTCTGAATTCTTCTAAATTTTTTGAATTCCTTGAATTATTTTAATTCTCTTGAATTCTTTGAATTCTTTTAAATTCATCTTGTATTCTTTGAATTCTTTTAAATTCTTCTTGTATTGTTTGAATTCTTCTCAATTCATTTTTTATTTTTTGAATTCACCTTGAATTCTTAGAATTCACCTTGAATTCTTAGAATTCACCTTCAATTCTTCTGAATTCACCTTGAATTCGTTCAATTCTTTTGAATTCTTCAATTTTTTTAATTCTTTAAGTTTTTTTGAAATATTTTAATTCTTTTGAATTCTTGGAATTCTTTTGAATATACCTTGAATTCTTTGAATTCTTTTAAATTCAGCTTTTATTTATTCAATTATTTTTTTAAATTCACGTTTTATTCTTTAATTCATTTTTTATTATTTGAATTCATTTTGAATTCTTGGAATTCTTCCTGAATTATTTGGATTCCTTTAAATTCGTTAAATTCTTTTGAATTATTTGAATTCATTTGAATTCTTTTGAATTCATTTTGAATTCTTTGAGTTCATCTTGAATTTTTATCATTCTTTTGAACTCCTTGAATTATTTAAATTCTTTTGTATTCTTCGAATTTTTTAAATTCTTTTGAATTATTTCAATTCTTTGAAACCTTTTGAATTCTTTTGAATTCAGTTTGTATTTGTTGAACTATTTTTTTGAATTCACCTTTAATTTTTCTGAATTCACCTTGAATTCATGGAGTTCTTATAAATTCTTTTTGAATTCCTTTAAATTCTTTGAATTCATTTGTATTATTTTGAATTCACCTTGTATTCATTGAATTCTTTTGAATTTACCTTGTATTCTTATTTTGAATTATTTAAATTCTTTTTAATTCGCCTTGACTTCTTTGAATTTTCATGGATTCTTTGAATTTTTTGAATTCTTAAATTAAGGTGTACATCAAAATTGCTAGTGCTTAACTCCTTTGTTTCTATTTATTTTAATTCTTGGAAAACTAATAGGAACTTTGAATAAAAAAGGAGAAAAATGGGAGAAATTCTCAAAAATAGGAATTTTAGGAGATTTTGAGGAAAATAGTGGAACAGGGGCCTGACTGTGAATACCTACGATTTTATTGTATTAGGAACCATTCATCTTCGCCGTAAAAATTTTTCTAAATTTAGATAATCCCTAATAACAATTTTTGAACATTAATAGCAACTTCATTTATATTTTAAACAATTTTGTTAGCATTTTATTCAATTAATAGATATAGGCTTTTTCAAAATTTTCTTTTTTTTCAAAAAAGGTAGTATTTTTGAAGAAAGGTTTGAATAATATTTTTAGTTTCGAAAGACACGTGGAGCCTGCATTCTATAGCTGGAAAGCGTCCTCGATCGGCCTGGCGAGATTCACTTCCTACAAGGATGACTTAAGTTCGCCAATGCACCGGTTGCAGCGAGAGAGTATGTATTGTAGAAGGATGCACGAAACTCAGGGTGAACGTTTTATTTTGGCCACGCTGGGTATAGGAAACCAGTTTTGTGCATCCTATACTCTCACCCTGGTACACAATAATTTCAGAGAGTCTGCTTTGCCTTGTGTCTTGGCTTCTTTCGTCAGGAACCTATTCTACTATCTAGACCTTAGATTATATTTTTTTAAAAATCTGAATAATTATTTATATCACACTTCTATATAATATATGTTCTAAACTACTATGTATAAAACGACTTTGCAATATATAAAATTGTTTTATAGTATATAAAACTACTATATAATGTATAAAACTACTTTATAATATATAAATATAAAATTATTATATATAATATAATGTTTTCTTGTAGCTATTAAAAAATTGTGTAACAAAGGATTTTCCCAAAAAAATTTTTTTGGGGTCTTAATACACTTTTAGAAGTTTCATAATCTTGCAAAGTGATGAATATACCTGAAGGTATATCGCAGTTCAGATGTGCATATTTGAAAAGTGGAACTCAGTATTTTAAGATGAATACATCAAGCGTTTGCGAGGCTAATAATCGATATTGAGTATTTAATTTTGCATATAAAATTCAATTCAAGAATATGGAAATACATATATAATCAATGTTCAGAGAATATTATATTTTAACGCAACATAAATTACCCATTTTAAATAATTTAATCAAATTATACAAGAATCTTCTTCATTTCAGTCGCAGTTGACAAATTAATCCATAATATCATTTCACTCAATAACAGAGATATTTAGAGATTTAGACGTTTAATAAAATGATAAAACGAATTATATATATATATTGCACATCCATCACAAAGCTTCGAATTGAATTTCTATGAAAGAAAGACGTTTGTGATCTTAATCTTCAATATTATTTAAAATTTTCAAGAATAGAATTATTTTACATAGAATTATTTTACGTAGAATTATTTTACATAGAATTATTTTACGTAGAGTTATTTTGCATTTAATTATTTTACGAAGAATTATTTTACATAGAATTATTTTACGTAGAATTATTTTACACAGAATTATTTTGTATAGAATTATTTTACATAGAATTATTTTACATCTCTAATCAAGAAAACATCTCTAATAAGTAAAAAAATTAAAAGACGAAATTTGTACAAGATATGTTTGATAACAATTTGGGTTAATTAAAAACTCAATATATTGATTCTCCGAGCCAAATGAACGATAAATTACTCGCACTAAAGAAATTTGGGATATTTTGCTAAGGAAATCTTGAAACAGTAATTTTAGGTTTTATTCGTTTTGTTTGAATTTACATTTACACTAATTACACTCCCAAGTGTATATTGCTTCCATTTAAATCTGGAGGATGGGTGTATAAGGTGGTGAATTAGGGACAGTTGAACGGGAGTTCGCTAATGACCTGCGAAATATTAATTGACTCACTGACTTGAACAGACGCTTTCTGAAGGCGAATCGACCTACATAAATATATTCAAGGTGCAAGACTCGAGAGTTCCACCTTCTGTATCCTGATTCTTCCTTGAGACTTTCAGTACGCATCAGGCTATGTAACTTGCATTTTACCCCTCCTTTGCTTTTCTTCCTATAGGTTTTATTTTATTCTCTGCGAAAACCTGTATTGTTATGAAATTATAATTAGATGTTCCTTCTGGCTATATATGAGTACGTGTGAAATAGGTTTAACTTTTCATGTCTAAAATCGAAGTTGTAAAAACTTATTTTAAAAACTGGTAAGAAGGTATTTTTTACAATTGCTACTGAGTTTTATAGGTGCATAATTAATTATACGTAAATTTTGCATAATTTTTCCACCTGGGTGTTTCTGACTCTTTAAAATCTTCTCTCTAAATCTAAATTAGTGAAAAGTCGGTCACCACCTTACTTTAGTGAACATTTTTACTAATTATTAGTCGCATTTCTCTATTTTTTTAGTATTTTTTAAACTTCGTCACTGTTCAGTTAATTATAGACTGGATCCAGTAAATTAAATTATTGAGATAGCGAAAGAAGTCTCTGCGATAAGAAAATTGTTATGACTACAAGCTTAACTAAGAATATAGGTTTATATTTCAAATAGAAATTATCTAGACTCGCATATTTGATTACATTATTTTCTTGTGTAATATTTTTAGAAATAAATAAAATTAAAGTTTTCTTTTCCATTGCAGATACTAAAAAGTACAAAGATAATAAAATTCTGAATCAAAAGAGCTAATATACGATTTATTTTAAATAAAATTGCATATTTAAAATGTCGAACAAAAATATCAAAAATTATCTTTTAACGTAACAAATTATAAACCACCTTTTTTGATACGTAATACTTAACAGCTCTTAAATATAAAAATCTTATAAACTAAACTTTTCTAAGTGTTCTTGTACTTATTTTAAAGCAGAGTTTTCATAGAATTTATGACAGATTCAAGAAATATTACAATTCGTAATTTTCTAGGTGCAAAAGCTTGAACTTGAAAACACTTTAACCCTTAGTTGGCACACCTCTCTAGAATTACGTAGTTGGCATATGGCGTGGAGTCACAGTGACCCCGGATGCCAACTAAGGGTTAAAAATATATCCTGCGTTTTAGAAGTATGTAAATTAATAAAGATAATGTGAATTTCATTCACCATCATTTTTAATAGTATAATTAGCGAAAATTAAATAATTTTTAGTTAAAATTGACTAAAATTTCAGTAGATATTCAGATTTTCACACCAAAATTTACTGAAATTTCAGTAGAGAAAAATTAACTCACTGCTTAGTCAGAAACATGCACGGAATAAAATCTATAGAATTAACAGAATCATCTGTTAAAATAGGGACAGCAATTAGTTTAACATTCTTTAAGACAAATTGGAATTCCATTAACCTAACAGACATTTCTGTTAAATTTACTGATCATCTGTAATTTTGACAGAGATTTCTGTAAATATAACAGAAAAAATCTGCTGTCCCTATTTTAACCCTTTTGTGAGCTGCTTTTAACTGATTTTAACCAGTGGAAGCTGTTAGTTCCAATAACTTTTTTGTGGTTTTTCATCAATATTTTTTTCATTTTTTCATATTAAATTCTGATCAAATATGTTGTTATTTCTTCAGTAAATTTTTGATCCTGTATGGTACACTAAAAAAATTTTTCGGAAATTTTTCCGAAAAAAATTTGCCAGCTTATAACCCCAACATCTTGAAATTTTTCCTAATGAATTCGGAAATAATTTCAAATTGTATTTGTAGATTTATTTATAAAATATCCTAAGCTTTACGAAATCCCAACGAAATCCCAACGAGGGGATAACCACTACTGAATTCAGGTGTTCACTTGTTCCTGAATTCTTTTGAATTCACCTTGAATTCTTTGAATTTGCCTTGAATTATTTGAATTTATCTTGCATTATTTTAATTCATGTTGAATTCTTTGAATTCATCTGAAATCACCTTGAATTCTTCTGAATTCTTTGAATTCTTGAATTCAGGTGTACCTCAAAATTGCTAATGCTTAACCCCTCAAACCCAATGATCAAAGAAACTCGATTTTTTAAAGTTGATTTTTTTACTTTCTAGTCCCTCAAATAATTATTAAACGCAAAAAAATAGTTTTTCTCTTCATCAAAAAAGTCAGACCTGAAAGGGTTAACAGATGATTCTATTAATTTTACAGATTTTTTTCTCCGCGTAAGATAAATGTGACTAAAAAATCAGTGAAGATTAACTGAAAATTAGTTAAATTCGTTAAATTATTTACCGGTGAAATCAGTGACTGGCTATTTATTTATCAAACAGCCACAGTTAACTGTTTCACATTTAGAAAAAGAAATCTCATTTTTCACACTTTTAATTTTTGTCAACTTTGGAATTTGATATTTGAAAATATCTTATTTTCAAACATCAAATTTCAAAGTTAACAAAAATTATTTTCAGACATCAAATTTCAAAGTTGACAAAAATTGAAAGTGTGAAAAATGAGATTTCTCTTTCTAAATGTGAAACAGTTAACAGTGAATGTTTCATAAATAAATTGTCAGTCACTAGTTCCATTGGTAAATAATTTAACCAGTTTAACTAATTTGCAGTTAATCTTCACTGATTTTTCTGTCATATTTAACTTTTATCTTACGCGTAGAAAAAAAAAATATTTGAAAATATTCTTATTTTCAAACACCAAATTTCAAATTTGACAAATTAAAACTGAAAAAGAAATAAAAATTTAAAAGTAATTTAAAAATATCTTATTTTCAAACATTAAATTTCACAGTTGACTAAAATAAATAAATTCCATTCGATACATGACCAAAAGAAATATAAATAAATAAATCAAAATAGGTTCTCCTGAAAAAAAATCCTTCTACCCAAATTTTCTCAACTCACAGCAGTCTACCAAAACCCCTCACCTCTCTAAATTTGTTTCCCCCTTATTAAAACTAACACCCATCATCAAATCACCTCACCTCTCCAACCAACCCCCAAAACTCTATCTCAAAATCTCCAAAAGTCGAAGGTTTGCCAAAGAAATATAATGCACCAACTCTCTCTCTTTTTCCCTCTCACGAGTCAGTCATGCCGGCCGGCAGAAAAATCGGCGCGACTATTCGATGCGCAGCTAACTGTACATAAGTTTGGCTATGCACGGACTAAATGCGGGTCGTCAGGGGTACGAGGGGCCGGGGGGTTGGCGGCTCAGGAGGGATGGCTAGGGGAAGAGGTGGCGTGTTACGGGGGAGGATCGGAGGAAGAGTATCAGAAGAGGAGGAGGACGAGGACGCCACGAATGAAGCGGGGGCGGAGGGGTGCCCTGCGGAATGGAGCCAGAGGGTTGCTCAGGAGGCCGGGACGGGGGGACACTAGGGTTGGGGGGCCAGAGAGCTTCTCGTGGTGGGGCAAAGAATTGGCAAGGGCCAGGGGCGATGGGGTTTCCCGATAGGGGAAGGGGGCCGCCGAGGGATAGGGGGTCGGAGTGGGGGGCTGTTCGCCCCTCGCCTGGTCCTCCCGCCATTCCACCTCGTGGCCGCCCCTCTCTTTAGAGGTTCCTATGAATTTTGCGACACTCAATAAAAAGTGGTTCCACGAGGTTAACATTTTGGTAACTATACCCCTCGCCTACCCGGAGCGCGCACGCACTCACACATACACTGTCATCCGTCAAGGCTCACACACTCTCATTAACATCACCAAGGCGACTGACGACTACTACGACTACTACGACTACTACTACTACTATACTACTACTCCGCCGAAAAAAACTGCACGGGAGAGGCGCAGCAACGGGCAAACCGAACCGCGCGAATCAAGTGCTTTGGCCAGTCGCGTTCCCAATCACTCTACGACTAGGTAGTCCCGGTGTCCAAACGTCTGCTGGTGTCGTGTCATCATCCCGCAGTTACACATCCGCCGCTCTGGTACCCTCTAATCCGCGCCACGTCCTCTTCGGTTCCCGTCCTCGGCCAAGAGTGTTTGTACTTATCGAGGAACATTATTAAGAGACAGTCATTGTCAGTATAATCGGTTTGTAGAATCAGTGATCTCGAGGAAGTAATTTCAAGGACAAGGACTTTGTTGCTATTGAGCAGAAGTGGATTGGTGAACTGGAAGATAAGGAAAGACGGAAGGAAGACCGGGTGTTAACTGGAGGATCAGTGTTGAGTTTCTGAGGGATCTAGAAATGGACGTACATCCGGACTCGATATCATCGAGGCCGAGCGACATCCCGATAAGCTGCGAGGAGATTTAAGATTTGGGATTGAGGTGGAGGGGAAGAGCAGCAAGTTGAGGGACGTTCCACGTGACGTTCATTGGGAGTTTATAGACAACTTGGGGATCATTGATGTCTGAATTAATATCTGATTACTGGCTCTTTAATATCAAAATCATCATCAGCGATTTTTAAGATCATCCGGGACTTGGGTTGCCGCGGAAGGACGACGTGGGAACGAGACTTTGCACCAACTATCAAGGTACGTCTGCAGCCTTGTGGCCTTCGAACCAAGTGTGTCGTTCGCGCGTCTCTCTGCACGCCTGCGTGTATGTGCTTGCATTTAATGTACACAGTCCAACTCCTCTTAGGGTGAGATTTATTCTTGGAATTTTTCAATTTTTAATAGAGAACCTCTCGCCAGGAGTTAAGGCAGCGATAATTTTGAAAATTCACTTATTGTGAGACTCTCCCATCATGGTGGATCTAAGTATCATTTTTTTATTCAATAAATTTTAAATTCAATACATATTTTTATCACTGTAAAAACAAAGTCTTACGCTCAAAATTGGCTTAAAACTGATTTCATTAGCCTAAATATGGGTTGAAGTCAGACTTGGAAAGGGGCAGATTATACACGGAGAAAAAGACAGCAAATTTTAAGATGTAAACACTTTAAGACTTTCTTTTTACTGTGTAGTGAATCATTCCACCGCAACGTTTTGATCTGATGGTGGATCATTTAAAGAGTTTAAATTTACGTTACAAAAAATGTGAATGTAGTTGAAATTTTCCCATGCTGGATCTACGTATAAAAATGTGAATGTAGTTGTAATTTTCAATGTAGTAGTATAGATTTCAATTGCTTTTTAAGTGACCCAGAATCAGATCAAAAGTATCATGTTTTGATTCAATAGTGAATCCACTAAAACGTTTTGATCCCATGCTGGATCATTTGATCAGTTGAAATATACATTATAAAAAATGTGATTGTATTTGGAATTTTCCCACGCTGAATCAACGTATAAATATGGTTCTAATTTTCAATAAAGAAGTATAGATAGATTTCAACTGGTTTTCAAATGATCCAGCATCAGATCAAAAGTATCATGTTTTGATTCAATAGTGAATCATTTCACTGCAACGATTTCAGGGTGGCCACATGTCAAGGACGTCAGGGAAATTTAAGGGTAAAAAAATGTATCAGGGAAGTCAGGGAAATACGAATAGCTGTCAGGAAAAATAGAAATTGATGTATGTTAATAATATTTTGAAAGCACTTTCTAATATCAATACAAATATTTTTTCAACTTTTTCTTTACATTTTTCCTGGCTTGTTTCACTTTTTGTTTTGACACATTATTGAACCTCTATTCACTTTTATAATACTTTTCTGTTAGGGAAATTTGTCTAAAAGTCAGGGAAATTGAAAAATTGAATCTTGTGGCCACTCTGGTTTTGATCCGATGCTGGATCATTTGAAAACAGTTGAAATCTACATTGTAAAAAATATGAATGTAGTTGTAATTTTCAATGCAGTTTTCAATTATTTTTCAAATGGTCCAGCATTTCAATACAGATTTCAATTGTTTTTCCAATGATCCAGCATTGGATCAAAACTTTACAGTGCAAATACTTTTGAATTTAGTATCCTCAGGGGGGGGGGGGGAGTTGGACTGCATTCAATTTTTTATATCATTTTTGCCATATTTATACAATTTTATAAACGTGGGTACAATTTATGTAAAATTTATATACATGCAGAAAAAACTGGACGATTAGAACCGATTTTCGGGTTTGAAATTGAACCAATTGCGAAAATGTGTCCAAAAGAACCAAATTCTTGCCTCCAAAGGAACCACTGTTATTGATAGAATGATGAAAGGATTTTCAAGGAAAATTTCCATTTCGAATTTATTACAACTTAGTAAAGTCCTTTTGGCCCTATTTCACAGGTAAAATGGTATTAAATTGATCGGTTGGGTGCAATAAGAGCCTACTTGTTTTTTCAGAAGTCACTTGTTTTTCATTTGTTCTTCATGAAGTTATGTACAAAATAACAAAGAATTGATGTCATTCTGACTCCTACAGTTTTTTGGGAAGCACAATTTAATACAATTTAGCAGGGTTGAGTGTAAAAACTGCCAACACTGAAAAAAATGGTTAGTTGGGCCAAATACTTTGGCTTGTAACATATGCCTCTACTAATTTACTTTATTATTATACTAAAGTAGTTTGTCCAACTACTATAGTAGTTTGTTCAACTACTATAGTAGTTTATTCAACTACTAAAGTAGTTGGTCCAACTACTACTGTAGTTGGTTAAACTATTACAGTAGTTGGTCCAACTACTACAGTATTTGGCCCAACAAACCCATTTTATTCAGTATAACAGTTACATTTCCGGAAGTCACTTGTTTTTCATTTGTTCTTCATAAAGTTCAGACTTGCTGCAAGACCTGGAAAGCCTGGAAATGTCATGGAATTTTGAAAATGTTCTGGAAACCCTGGAAAAGTCATGGAAGTTTGAAAAAATAACGAATTTTTTTAGTGGCACCTCTTTTAAAGCCTTAATAATTATTTTCGTCTTTGCCTGAGGATTTTGAAATTGCACATTGACAGGAATTGATTGTTTAGAATTCAATAATTGTTAAAAAGCCCTTTACACTTGCATTTATTCATCACAATACCAACAATTTTCGGTAAATTAGTTCGTGACCAACAAAATATTGTGTTGAATTGATTAGAATTTTTTTCAAAATTAGACCTGGAATACCTGGAAAATATCTGGAATTTTGGAATTAGAGCCACGCTGAAGTAATAAACAAAACAAATGAAAAACAAGTGACTTCTGAAAATGCAAGCAGGCTTAACTTAATTTTTACAAATATTATTCATTTCAAAGTAGATTAATGGATATAAGAAGTTATAGATTCATCGATTGCATTGAATTTGAAATACTATTTACATGATGTCATCTCAAGACACATTCCTTTCTATGAAAACAAAAGTTTTAGAGTTGCCAGGAAAAATCAACGTTTGTCGCCATCTGCTGAAAGAGAAAACGCCAAATGTAAAAAGTCGCCAACGTTTGGTGGGAATTGTAAATATTTTAAATCCCATAATAGGTAACCTATTTTATTTCAAACAATATTAAAGAAAATTAATTTCTATTTTGTTTATTAATAAAAATGCCTTAATTTTAAATAATTATGTGACGTTCCGCGAGGAAGGGGTCCACTTTATCAATCGTAGTTTAGGATGGCGTAAAAAATCCTAACTTTGGAATATTTTTTCAATTTATTGCCTTGAGTAGCCAGCTGAAAATCGAAAATCGCCAAATTTGTCGCCAATCGCCAAACCTCAAAATTGGTCGCTAACGGTAAAAAAATCGCCTATTTGGCGATAAATCGCCAATACTGGCAACCCTGAAAGGTTTTTTATTCAATGTTTCTTGTGCTAACTTTACGGATTCTTTTAAAAAATGGTTCCTTTGGAAGTATTTCTCATTGAAAACTAACCACTAGTTTTTTCTCTGCAATTTATGTACAATGTTGTACAAAATTGTGGAAAATGTAGAATTTTATACAAAATTATGTAAAATGTACAATTTCGCATAAAATTGTGTAAAATTTACAATTTGGTACAGAAATGTACAAAAATTGGTGTCTGCCTGGCATAAGTTTGTGTGCATGTGAGGCGGTATGGACACATACAGATAAATACGCGGGAGTCGGTGTAACTCGTTGAAACTCGTCGAGCCTCCCACTGTCCATCGCTCTGTGTTAGTAGTGTCGAGACTGCTGGCTAGACGAGCGCTAGACGAGGATAATGCCAGACGTTAGAACGCCTGAGAAATGACGTAATACCTGAGACTGAGACCGATCCTTTGTCGCTCACTACCGAGCACAGAGCAAACGATTCAGGCGTGACTGCGAGACTCGAATCTTTATTACTTTTCGAGCCTGACTCACTTTTACTGTCGCGAACCCACGCTCCTCTTTGCATCATGGTTCCTTCTCCAAACCCGATTTAATTTATTTCGCGAAATTTTGGCAAAAATGATATAAACTGGAAAAATTATCAAAAGGACCAATTTTTTTTAAATTAGGAAGATGAAGAACTTGGGATTTTACGCTGCATTAAGATGCTAAAGATTAATCGTGGAAAATTGTCGAAAAATGTATTTTTTAAGATACGTATCTTGTTAAGATTATAATGAAACTGAAATCACTTTGATTTGGAAAATAATCAAACTTTTTTGCATATATACAAGTTCATTTATATATATTCGAGTACAAGTATTATTTTTGGGTTCAGCGAATTGTACCTCATTTTTGGAAAAGAGAATAGAAAAAAATACATATTGAAAGTATATATACCACGTGAAGTTTATGTTAAGACCTTGAGGAACAAGAATTTTTAATGTCATTCATTTTTGGAAGGTATTTCAAAGTCATATTTAGATTTCAAAGTTTTTTAGAATGACAAATTAAGGTAAATTGAAAACATCCAAATGTAGAAGCTTCTAGAACTTGAAAGTTGTTACCTTTTGGAAAAATCGGCAACTGATTTCCATCGAATAAAATGAATTCATCTCTCGACTCTCATTTATAGAAAGATTTATAGAAATATGTAGAAAACATTGAGTTTTGATTGCATTTCAAGTTCTTTTTTTTATCAGAGACTAAAAGTAGACTCCATATCTGAAACCATCTTTGATTTTTCTTAAATATTTATCTGTACTGCATTTTCAATTTGACCTTGCGACAATTATCGCTCTTAGGATCAGTGCTACATGAATTTTAATGTTATTTGACTCTTTTTTTTCTCCAACATCCATTCTCGCTGTAGAAATCTGCAGGACGAAAAGGCGATGGCATTAAGTATAAATAGAATTTGCTGTACGAGTGCTTATGCGTATGCAGAAGCAGGAAAATAAAAATAGTTTGGACGTTGCAGCCATTACGTGCTCTTTCTTGAAAACAGTAACGAAGTTCTCATTCGTGTTTACAATTTTTCGGTTGTTCACTTTCTTATAATTTTACAAATCATTTATTGTTCACCAAACAAAATTCCAAGAAAAAAAATCCATGAAAAGGTATTGACGAAACTATTGGTAAACTTTGACTTTTGAAAAATACATTCTTCCAATAACATTGAGGAAGTTTCGAAAGTCAAAACAATCATCTAAAGTGGAAATGCTCGTGTGACAAGTTTTTAGACTTAATTCTATTATATTATATAGTTTCTTTGCCAGTTGTCAACGCCTTTCGACACAGATCGATACGTTCGACAAAAAATTATATCTAAATATAAGTCGGCCCAGAAAATTTGAAATAAAAAGTTATGTGAAATTTATTTCGCGACACTTGTCTTCCACTCGAAACAGAGACTCATTTGGAAGGTGCTTTCTGCATTGGTCGTGTTGCACCACTTGAATGGTCTCCGGAGTGCTTTAAAAAACAGAGCATATATTAAGTACTAATTAGTGTCAAACGTTATACAAAAATGCGAGAAATATACTTTCAAAATTTTTATTTTTATTTTTTTATTTTAATTTCATTAGTGCTCTGAAAAATGTCGGGGCGGAATATTTGTTATCTAATAATAAAGGAAAAGGGAATATTTTGCATTGAATTCGATCAAAGCAAATATAAAATTAGGTCAATGATGACGCCCTTTCCTTATATATGTTTCCGGAAATGGTTGAAGTCCATTAGAGGCCTCTCCAATAACCTCGCCGACGAGGCACATAATTTTTGTTTCTCTTTTTGTTTCCTGCTTTTTAAAGGCAATGCACAGAAAAGATTGTTTAACGACGACATGTTCGCCTTGAACGATGGAAGACCATTGAATCTGATACCCGTTAGGTCTCTTCTCTCTCTTCCTCTTCTTTTCCTCAAGTTAAATCCTTGCTAGGATCATTCAAATCTTTTAATTTTGGTAATACCTAAAATTATATAAAAATAGATACAAAATTTTCAATAATTTCCACTGCTTTCACAAATGAAACGAGCCCAAGAATATTTCTAAAACAAAAACATATTTCTATAAACATTATTTAGAAAAAAAGACAGTTTAAAAAACTGGTTAATTAAAAATAAAACTGACTAAATTATGCTCTTACATAAATTCTTATAGAAATGGAATTTTTTGACACACATAGGAATCTTTTTTGCTTCTCTTCAATATCCAAATGACCTCGGAAATAAATTCACTTTCTTAAAAAGAGTTATTGCATTTTCTGGTATAAATTACGTTTTTTTGTATACGTAATATTTCCTTCATAAAATAATAACTTTTGGTAATATAATTGATTATCGTATCGAAGAAACGCAGTTTATTACGTATCGATCATTAGCAATTAAAGAACGATAACCAAAAGCTGATTGACGGATTTCTGGTAACTCTCATTTAAGAAATCAATTTGTAAATGTTTCTTTTCTAATAATGTAAACGCTGCTGAGGTTTGATTAGCGTAACCGTCGTGTACAATTGAAAGAAAAACATTTCTGCCCAATAGACGATGAACACTTCTCCAATGACTCATAAACATAAGGCGATTCTAAAATAGTCTCAGATTAAATTTAATATAACTAAGACTCGCTCAGACCTGTCGAATAAATTCGAAAGCTAATTAGCTGCCAGAATATTTTGGTTTCTTATTGTTAGGTTTATCTTGGAGGAATAAAATATATATGTATATACATAATTCGAAGCCTTGATTAGATTAGACGCCTAGTAACTAGATTGCGCGAAGCGACCTTATCTCTGAAATTGAACTCCAGTCCACAGGCATGTACGAACAAGCATCTACACGAAAAGAAAGCATATCTCAATTATTTCAAATGACAAGTTCTTAAAATTTCACTAAGAAATTGTTAGAGTTTAGCCAAAAGGAATATGTATTTCGAAAACTTCAAATTTAGTTCTCTTTATTCTAAGTTTAGTTCATTACAATTTGTCATTTAACATCGATTTATTCTTCACCCAACAATATCTTTGGAAAACATCCTTTACAAAATTAAAATTTTAACCCTTTTGCTACCAGACCCTTTTTCCGTTGTCTGAAAACTTTGAAAAAATTTAGAAATAATATATGGTCATTTTCTGACTGTTTTCTGCAATAAAAGTTTTTAAATTTTTTTCCAGTTTTCTCGGCTTCTATCTCTTAAAGGTTTCTTCTAAAATGGTACCCACTATTTTTCCAGAAATTTGAAAAAACCAAGTAATTTTATCATTTAAGGGAGTTTTAAAGTTTCTTCTAAAATGGAGCCCTCTATATTTCTAGAAATTTCTAAAAAGACCAAGGAATTTTATGGTCTAAGGAATCTTAAGGTTTCTTCTAAAATGGCATGCACTATTTTTTCAGAAATTTCTAAACACCAAGTAATTTTATTATTTAAGGGAATCTCTTAAAGTTGCTTCTAAAATGGTACCCACTATTTTTCCAGAAATTTCTAAACACTAAGTAATATTAACTAACAAGTTCTTAAAATTTTACCCAGAAATTGTTAGAATTTAGCCAAAAGGAATATGTATTTCGAAAACTCTAAATTCAGTTCTCTTTATTCGAAGTCTAGTTCATTACAATTTGCCATTTAACAGTGATTTATTCTTCACTCAACAATATTTTTGAAAAACACCCGTTAAAAAATTGAAATTTTAAAAAGAAAGTAACATGCCCTCAAATAAAGAAAATCTTTGAAATACAACCTTTACAAAATTAAAATTTAAAAAAGAAGGTATAAAAATATCGCAAATGAAAGTTATGAAATTAAAAACAGTTGCCAAATAAAATAAAATCATTTTTTTATCGCAAATAAAAGTAACGAAATCACTAAAATTTGCCAAATAAAATGAAAGTGTGTGCAAGAAAGTAAAAATCCAATTAAAAAAAATTTTGGCGGGCCTGACCTTTTTTAAGTTTTAAGTGTCTTATTTTGTTGCAATTGCTATTATTTTCTTTAGAGTAAAAAGATCAGGCCTTTTTACTCTAGTTTAAATGTGTTGTTTTTTGCCGTTGTTATTATTTTTGTTAGAGTAAAAAGGTCAGGCCTGCCAAAATTTTCTTTATAAATTTTTTTGGATGGATTTTTTGTAATGTTTGGAGTTTTACTTTCTTGCACAAACAGTTTTATTTTATTTGGAAAATTTTAGTAATTTCATTACTTTTATTTGCGACAAAAAATGATTTTATTTTATTTGATTTGCGGGAGCTTATTTTTGTAATATTTCATTAAAAAAAAATAAGAATGCCATGGCAACGTATTTGTTAATTTCATTTATTTTACAGTACCAAATGCAAAATTTACTAAATTTCATATTTAGTTATTTCGCCTAAATCCAATTCTTGCAGTTATTTCTACTTCTTAATTTTTTTTTTCTAGTTCAACATGATTTACATTTTTTTATATGTACGTATTTTTTATTTTATGGTTCAGAATAAGTCTTAACTTTTTCATTAATTTAGAAAGATTTTTACTAAATTGATTTATTCTTCACTCAACAATATTAAGTCTCGTGATTTTTAAATTTCCAGTCTGTCCGGCGCGATAGACATCTGAAGGACTTGAGAACTTTTAGAAAGGACGTTCAGGCATCCACAACGCTTAAAGTGCAACGGCGTAGGACTCAAAGGATCAATTTTTCTGAAGAGAAAATTTGACAATAGTTTTGATTGTTGAACGAGACGATGAATTTTTTTGAATTCGCAAAACCTAAAATGAAGCTTTATTAATGATAGAAGTAATGTTACAACCTTCTTAGGGTTAAAATTTTGAGTTTTAAGACTTGAAGTCTGTAGGAAATTATTTTTCGTTTTTTTTTTAAATTTTGGTTTCTTTGGCTACGCCATTTGATAAAACGAGAACGAAAGACGGCTTTGAGGCCCTTTTCAAAAGCAGCTGCCTACGATTCTGGCATGCATGCTGATTGCTCTTCCAACCCCTTTATTTCAAACCCCGCTTCTAAGCTGCGTTCTCACCAAGAAGGAGAATTTTATTCGCCCATCCCACCCGCACTCCGTATGGCGTGAACGCAAGGTGTGTAAATGATGCCGGGATTAGCGACAAAAAAACCGAACAGTAAGGTGAAACCCTGTCTAAAATTGGAAGCGAACTTTAACGCTCCAAAAGATAGCAGCAAAATTGAAAAAAAAATGCAGAAGAATAAAATAGAAAAAAATCATTTATTTCAAAACTAGCTACACAAATTATATCCTCTTGTGTGATACAAAAAAATTGAGATGCTACGCCTGTGATTCAAATATTATGTACTTAAGGTCATAATAAGAGGGGGAAATGTTTACGACACATTTAGAGTTCATCTAATCTGTTCTTTGTAGACTGGCATGTGAATCAAATGCAATAAACGGACACGAAGTGGATTATTGATCGCCAGTTTGTCTCGGGAGTTTTATGCTAATCTGAGCATTATTTGAAACCAATAAACGTCAAATCTGCAAAAAAATCTAAATACTAAATCAAAATAATTAAAAGTCTAAAGTGGGATCTTTTTTCTCAGGATTTACTTCGTTTTCCTTAATTCTCTAAGAGAATGGCTAAAGAGAATAAATAAAGAAATAGGAACTCTACAGTCTTAGGAATAGTTTCCTGTTTAAAAAAAAAATGTAATCATGACTTCTGCTCTGTTTTAAATTTCATGAGTGCAGATAAAATGTCAGATTGCGAGGTTTTTGCTGCTAACTTCCGTGAATCCGCGTTCGTTTCGTAACCGGACAACAAATTCCGGAATGTGTACGTTGTACGTGCTTACTTTAAACGTTCCGCAACTTACCTATCCCAAAATACGGTTGCCGTTGTCCTCCAAAACGGTCAGATTATTAAAAAATAAAACCAATACCTTCTCATATGACGATGAGCATGTGAAAAACACAATTCTTAACCGAGCCCCTTGAATTTCGACAGTCAGCTGATTGTGACGAATCACAGCTGGAGGAAGTTATCGCGATTCGAGTATATACGCGCCTTGATATTTTATGCGAATGAACGCGCGGTCCTTTGTTTCGTATGGTCTCTTACATTTGCACGCATGCAACACACATCGAACTCATTCGTAGGTCCATTGGCGTCGAAGCATATATTTCAGGGGGTCTCAAAACGTGGACATTTGACAAAAACGGGGGGGGGGGTTAAATTTTACACAAAACTAATACCTTTTCTGATGAGAATGTAAAAATTAGAGAAATAAATTTAATTCTAGTTTCATTGGAAAATTAAATTAAAAAAAAAAACAACAAATTGTTTGATGAATATTGAAGAAAAAGGCGATAATATAAATATTGTGGCTTTGGTGCTAAATATTTTCCAGACGGTTACAATAATTTGACGTTAAAAGAAAAGAGTGATAACTAAATACTGTTCTTGAGAAAAGAGCCATTTTCTCTCTTTAATAATGCTCAATGTATTCTAATTCTGTATAATTCTTTAATTTTACTTTAGACATTTTTAGCAAAGCTCGAGTTAATTTTAAAATCGCAATTCTGAAACTATAATTTTTTAAATTATCCTGTTTTTTTCTTTTTACATTCTTTTTTTTTGGAATTTATAAAAAAAAAAATAGTCTGGATACTGACGCCATTGCGTGTAGTCTTTCACTTACGAGCTAACAGAGAAAATTCGAGTGTGTGAGGCAGTCATATGAAGGAGCAGGCCAAATAAAAACGTTCTCTAATGCGAAGACTGCGCCGCCGTCTGTCTTGCAATTAAAAATACGGCGCTGACCTACTTTGCACTTTTGACTGTTGCAATATTGTAGAAATATCTGAAGATCAACGTTTCTGAATTAATCGTACACAGAATCTGAAAACTCGGTCATTGAGTAGAAAAAAAAGGCAGAAGAAAAAAAGGGGCGGAGGAAAAAAAAAGAGGATGAAAAAAAGAGACAAGTGACAATATAGATTCGAGAAAAGGGGGAAAGCTCAATCGAGAGAGAAGTGGGTTGATTATGCCTTTATTCTTCGATTAATTTATATCAACTTTCTTATTTTGACAATTCTTAGAACAATTATTTTAATTGTTTAATTAATTAAATTAATTGAAATAATTTTAAAATACTCTGTGAAAAAATATTGAATTGACTTTGTATATTTAATTTCTTAATTATTTATTTTATAAGAAGTACTGAAGATACTCTTTTTTGGAAGATTGATACCGACATAGGCCATTATTTTTACGGAAAAGTATTTTAAAAACTTGTGTTCAATAGAAAAGGCAACCTACGAGAAAGCTCAATAAAATCTGTAGTGTGAGGAAATCCTGGTATTTAAAAGTTGAAAATAAAAAAGGTAATCCAGTGGCACGTGGGAAATTCCAGCAAAGACTGCGACTGAGTATCATGGTTACTCACTCATGCATAGAATTTTTCAATAGAGGAACAAGCATTCGCGCCGGGATTTCCCATGTGTCACCGAGGGGTTTGCAATTTTCTAGAAAATATGGCCTCGACTCTATTTTTCTAGAGAATACATATTTTCAATATGCAAACTGAAATTTGTTTTGACCATAGTTTAAAACTTAGATTATTCAATCTTAGTTCATAGTTTAAAACTTGGGTTATTGAATCTTAGTTCAATTGTAAAAAGATTCGAGTACAAAATCCACAATTTTTTCCACTGGTTTGATTTTCATTTAAGCAGAACATTATATGCACAGTAAAAAAGAATACCTAAAATTGTTATACCTTAAAATGGTTTTATTAATTAATTAATTAATTAAAATTAAAATTCCGTAAAATAATGGTCTAAAAGTACCGCGTTACCTAAATTTCAGGTAACATGGTATTGACACAAGTTTTACCTAAAATCAAGTCAATTTGGCTTAAATCCAGACAAATTTTACTATACTGAATTTAATTAAAACCATTTTAAGGTGTAACAACTTTAAGTATTATTTTTTACTGCGTTTGTTTAAAGAAAACAGAAATTTGTGAGAAAACTAAATTATTTATGGCCCAGTCAATTATTTTTTATAGCCAACTAGGAGTCAAGATTATTAAACTAATTTTAAGCAATTTTACAATTTATTAGTCTTTGTTATTAATATTAATCATTTTTATCTATTAATAATGGAAAGGCAACACTGATGAACTAGCCGTACTACTAGAAATACTCTAAGTAGTGCAACCAAGTTCTAGTCAGACGGTAAAAGGCAGCGAGTCCCTTCGTGTATAACATGTTAGTCTTGTACTACTTGAGTCTACTAGACACGACTTATTGCTCAAAGAAACTAGATTATTACACTTTAATGTCTCTGAATTTAACATTAAAATAAATATTTATAATATGAAATAATATGACTAGTCAATATGAAATAATATTAATAATAAATATAAAATAATATTTAATACGTATTAAATATTAAAATTAAAAATTAAATAGATAAAATTTTTATTTAGTCTTAAATATTACACATTAAAATTAAAAATTGAATAGATAAAATTTTTATTTAATTTTAAATATTAAATATTAAATAAATAATAAATATTAATAATAATTAAAATAAATGAAAGTAAAATATGAAATAGTAGTTAATTTTTAATTGGTTTACTTCTTAAGATCTACTTAGTTTCTGAATAAAAAGGCAAAAGGATAGGCAAAGGCAAAAGGTAAAAAGGCAAAAGGCAAAAGATAGGCAAAAGTTTCGGTCACTTCAAGCCAATTAAAAATTAACTATTGTTTTATAAAGAGGGTCAATAAAAAAACATGACATGCGTTCCAACATGTCACAGCTCAATTAAAATATTAGAATGAAAAATAAGTTTAAATAAAGATAAGTAATTGAAATGAAATAATACACAATTATAGTAGATGCGCAGTATAAACAATCTAATTTGAATTTATCATTGTGACTACTCACCCTGGAAAACCTGGAATTGTCAGGGAATTTTTTTATATCTGGAAAACCTGGAAATTTCAGGGAATTTTTTTTAAAGTCAGGGAATTTTTTCGAGCCTTCTTAAATTTTTTTTAATTGTAACAAAATTAAATAACGATATCTACAAGGACTGGAAAAAATGTTATTCGTAATAAACTCGTGACATTATATGCTTATTCCGATTTGAATTGAACGCGGCAGGAAAAAAAACAAAAAGTTTTGGAGATAAAAGAACTTGAAGCGAAACATAGGAAAATTTTGGAACAAGCACAAGAAGAAACCATCGCACTCGAAGAAAAAATTGCAGAAACAAAAACTTAACAAGAATAGAATGTATTTAAGAAAATATTTCAATGTTTTATTCCTAATGTTATTTCTTTATAAACGTTGTTTCTTTCGTAAACGAGGAGAAGATATTTAATTTGACTGTGTTATTTCACTGTTTTATCACTCGTCATATTTTTTTTCTAAATTTATTAAATTTAAATATAATTTAAACATTCACATGTGGATAACAAATGGGGTTATTCAATTGAATCTAGAAATACCTGGAAAAAAAGCCTGGAAAAGTCAGGGAATTTTTTTTCAGGATTTGAGTAGACACCCTTTTTATTTTTTAGATCTCTGAATCTCAAATAGTCAATTTTGGCTAATAAGGCAGTTCCCTAAATAATTTAGTAACCACTGAATTATTTAGGGAACTGCTTCATTAGTCAAAATTCTCGCCAAAATTGACTATTTCAGATTCAGAGAACTAAAAAATAAAGTCAAATTGGATTTTGTTTCTTAATTTATTTGGAATAGTAACTATCTTCAACAATTAATTAGCTGTCCAAACAAAGAAGACTGAATAATATTTTGTTTAAACAGCCAATTTGAATTTATTTGTTATCTCTCTGAATCTAAAAGTCAATTTTGACTATAGTCAAAATTCCTTATATATTCCTTATAAATTAAATATTCCTTATGTATCGGGAATTTGCCAATTATTTAGGGAACTACTTCATTATAATGAAGCAGTGCCCTAAATAATTTAGTAACCACTGCACTAAATTAAGGCAAAACCGACTAAATACTAATTTCCAGTGACTGGAGTAAAATTCAGTATAATGAATAAAGAGAAATAGTCATTATTCTCTAAAAATTAATAAATATTATTACTAAATCATTTTGTGAATGAATTGACACTATTTCATCAGTCAAAGCTGTCTGCTTCAGATTGAAAAAATTGTGTATGATTTTTGCGAGAAATGGTTAGGTTATTTTTTTTTGCCACACCTAAAAGTTTAGTGCAAGGGTTATTATGAGGAGTCTATGGTGATGGGAAAATTAGTTGACTGTTTGGTTGATGGCGGGTTAGACGGGCTGGGTCAATGGCCACCCAATGTTTGCGAATGCAAGAGGGGGGCGGGAGACCATGATGCAGCAAGCTGACCCCTCTTTGCCCGTTTTCCTCACATTTTGGCCCCTTCTTCACTTCCTCCCTCGCCACAATTCCTTCTCGGTCACGCCGAAATTGCGTGTTCGGTGCAGTTAGGACAACGCACGCTTGTTGGGCACGAATAGGAAGACGAGGATACTATCTTTTATCGCGTCAATTTCTGGCTATTGGGACCAATTTATGTGCCAAGCCCCGAACTTTGAGAACGGATGTGGGCCTTTTTATGATGAATTTGTTACAGTTTGAAATTTCTGAAAAACTGTATTTTATAGCTGATTAAGTTAATTTCAGTTTATGGAATAGTTTTCTTCAACCAGCTACGATTAAAGAGTTTAGTATCATAATTTTTAAGTGGAACTAAATTTCAAGGAAGCTAGGTATTGAAAAAAGGGAAAAACTTTTGTTGAAGAATATAAAAATTGATAATGATACGTGATAAAATATTTTAAAGTTATAATGTTATTTAATAATAAATCAATGTGGAATTTCTAATATAAATTAGAATGTCGATATGAGATCATACGAAGTTATTCTGTTTCATTCGTATAGGATTAATCAGTGTAATTAGCATCATTTATGAATAGTTTTATGTAGATTAATGGACCGAATTCACTTAAATTTGAGTCAATTTGACGGAATTTAATCACCAACCTGACTGTGAAAATGGACTAATTTTCTAAAGACCAGGAGAATTAACAATTCAAAATGACATTTCTAGACTAATTTTGACAATTCTGATAGATCTGTTCTTCTAAAAATGTCTTCAGATGAAATTTTAAGAAGTTAGTTAAGTTATTTGTATTTTGTGAAAAATTTTTATTGTATATATCAATAAATATTTAAAGATCCTTGGCATGCAAAATCGACACAATCTCAATATTTCGAATTCAAAAGCTACTAGAAAAATATTTTGCTAAGTCCTGATGATGCTAGGACTCTTTTTCTCGCATTATTCTTGTCACAGAAGAAAGGCAGAGAAAATTCCAGGGTATCATTTTAATCTGCAGCAAAATGAGAAATCAAAAAACAAAAGACTGTGACAATAGAATACATGATCCACTTCAGATCAAAATAATATTGCTGCAGATTAAAATAATATCCCATGATTTACTGTGAGAATACTTCAAATTGTTACACTTTAAAATGGTTTAAATTAAGTTCAGTAAAATTTGTCTAGATTTCAGCAAAGTTTATTTGATTTTAAGTAAAATTTGTCTGAATTTGAGACTCAATTCTGAAATTAAGGTAACATGGTATTAAATTTAGACCAGTATTGCTTAAATTAAGTCGAATTTTACTGAATTTAATCGAAACCATTTTAAGACGAAACAATTTTAAGTATTCTTTTTTACCGCAGTCCTTTTGGTTTTTAAGGGAAACTCTTAAGGTTTCTTCTGAAATAGTTCTCCCTATTTTTCCAGAAATTTGAAAAGTCCAAGTAATATTATTATTTAAGGGAATCTCTTAAAGTTTCTTCTAAAGTGGTATCCACTATTTTCCCAGAAATTTTTAAAGAACAAGAAATTTTATGATTTGAGCAATCTTTCAAGGTTTCTTTTAAAATGGTACCCAATTTTTTTCCAGAAATTTCTAAAGACCATAAAATTTTAAGATTTAAGGAATCTTTTGAAGTTTCTTCTAAAATGACTCCCACTATTTTACTAGATATTTCTAAACACCATGTAATTTTATCATTTAAGGGAATCACTCAAGGTTTCTTCTAAAATGGTACCAATTATTTTTTCCGAAATTTATAAAGACCAAGTAATTTTATAATTTAAGGGAATCTCTTAAAGTTTCTTTTAAAATGTCACCCACTATTTTTTCAGAAATTTCTAAAGACCAATAAATTTTATGATATTAGAAACCTTTTAAGGTTTCTTCTAAAATGGTATCCACTAGTTTTCCAGAAATTTCTAAAAAGCAAGGAATTTTAATTTAAAGAATTCTGAATTATCATTTGGGTAAGTTGGGTAGAAATTTTATGATTTAAGGAATCTTTTAAGGTTTCTTCTGAAATGGTACCTACTATTTTGCCAGAAATTTCTAAAGACCAAGAACTTTTATGAATTAAGGAATCTTTCAAGGTTTCTTCTGAAATGGCATCCACTATTTTACCAGACAATTCTAAACACCAAGTAATTTTATCATTTAAGGGAATTTCTCAAGGTTTCTTCTAGAATGGTGCCCATTATTTTTTCAGAAATTTATACAGACCAAGTAATTTTATAATTGAAGGGAATCTCTTAAACTTTCTTTTAAAATATTTTACCCGCTATTTTACCGGAAATTTTTAAACACCAAGTAATATTATCACTTAAGGGAATCTCTCAAATTTTTTTCTAAAACGGTACCCATTATTTTTCCAGTAATTTGTAAAGAGCAAGTGATTTTATCATTTAAGGGAATATCTTAAAGTTTTTACCAAAATGGTATCCACTTTTTTTCCAGAAATTTCTAAAGGCCAAGAAATTTTAAGATTTGAGGTATCTTTTAAGATTTCTTTTAAAATTGCACACACAATTTTTCCAGAAATTTCTAAAGACCAAGAAATTTTATGATTTAAAGAATCTTTTAAGGTTTCTTCTAAAATGGCACACACTATTTTACCAGAAATTTCTAAATACCAAGTAATTTTATCATTTAAGGGAATCTTTCAAGGTTTCCTCTAAAATGGTAACTATTATTTTTTTAGAAATTTCTAAAGACCAAGAAATTTTATGATTTAAGGAATCTTTCAAGGTTATTTCTAAAATGGCACCCACTATTTTACCAGAAATTTCTAAACATCAAGTAATTTTATCATTTAAGGGAATCTCTCAAGGTTTCCTCTAAAATGGCAACTATTATTTTTTCAGAAATTTCTAAAGACCAAGAAATTTTGTGATTTAAGGAATCTTTTACGGTTACTTCTAAAATGGCACCCACTATTTTACCAGAAATTTCCAAACATCAAGTAATTTTATCATTTAAGGGAATTTCTCAAGGTTTCCTCTAAAATGGTGCCCATTATTTTTTCAGAAATTTGTAAAGACCAAGTAATTTTGTAATTGAAGGGAATCTCTTAAAGTTTCTTTTAAAATGGTATCCACTATTTTTCCAGAAATTTCTAAAGGCCAGGAAATTTTAAGATTTGAGGAATCTTTTAAGGTTTCTTTTAAAATGGTATCCACTATTTTCTCAGAAATTTCTAGAGGCCAAGTAATTTTATCATTTAAGAGAATCTCTTATGGTTTCTTCTAAAATGGTACCCACTATTTTGCCAGACATTTTTCAAGTCCAAGTAATTTTATGATTTAAGGAATCTCTTAAATTATTCGCTAAATTACAATCAGGAAATATTCAGATTCGAAAGCCAAACTTTCCCAGTTCTTCAAATCAGGACTCAATTACTCCCTCAGATCATACAATTAAAACTTTGAATTAACCTCAAGTGACTATTGAACCCACACACGAGCTTTGTCCCTGCTTCTTTCTCGTTCCAGGGTAATATTTTTATTGATTGCTGCGAATATTCTTTCTTCCTCTTCCTCTCGAATTTTTTCTCTTTCTCTCCTGCTTTTAATGCAAACGCGAAAATGATAAACACGTGCGTACCGCCGGATGACGAGGGAAATAGGGGTCGCTTCGTAGTCTCGAGTTGCCGAAGAGGTGGAAGCGACCAAAAATGGGAAGGGTGAAAAAGAGAAGGACAGGACAGAGAATAGTGTCGAGAAGGGGGAGAAAGTGGGAGGAAAAAAGAGAGAAATAATGAGAGAAAATAAGAGAAAGAGAGAGAAAGAGATAGAGGAAAGGAGTAAAGGAGAGAGAAAGATAACACGAATTAAAGGAGAGGGGAGCTGTCGAGCTTAATGTAAAGGGTGGTTGGAGTTCAGGGGTTAAACGTACAGAAAAGAGGGGTGGCAGGTTCAGGAGGTTGGTATGCCTGGCCCAGTATTCGACCTCACTTAGCCTTGAACCCGGGAGCGATGCCCGCCAAAACGAGAGGCTCAACTAATTTCTTTTTTTCCATCTTGCTTTTCCCTATCACCCCCTGAAATACCCGGAAAACATCAATTTCTTTCCCCCAAACGGCTTTTTCTTGGTGCCATCGACCTTTATCCACCCTTCCCCTTTGACCAACCCCCACTTTTCTCCTCCCCACCTCCTCCACACACCTGATGCTCATCCCTTACTCAACACCAATTCAAACAAAGGCGAATCATCCAATCCGAAAATATTATGAATAATCAACTACATTAAATTATAAATAAGTCGAAGACAGGAAATACTTTAGTACCGGAATTATGTCATAAAAAGAATATACTTGGAAAGTTACTTAATAAGTTACTTCGCTTAATGTGATATATGCTGTATATTCATAAGCTTAATTTATATTTATATGCTTAATTATATTTCAAATAATTTACATTATGACGATTGCATTTAATTTGAAAAAATTGTTTAAGTCAAGATTCCTTTTGATTAAACAGGTGTTGCTTTAAAGGAATTTAATTGCAGAAAACCACATATTTGCGAGACAAACGAGAGTTTCGACCTCTCGTCAGTTAGTGAGACTTTATTGTGTTTGTTTGTGTGAAATAGGTTAGTGTGAATAAGATAGGGTGGGTTTGCTTTAGATAAGTCGAAAACGTAGCCTTGCACAAGATTAAAATGCTAATGGCTCAAGTATGCTTCTAACTACACTTCATTTATTTTTTAAATTCTTCATTACAGTTTTATTTCGTTAAAGGTGACTTTAGAAATTACGGATGTGAAGGGTGAAAAGTTTTAATAGAATATGCAACGTTGAAAAATTTCTTTGAAATCTTGCAAATTTTCTTTAAGCATTTTTATATTCCGGGTAAAAATTAATGAGAAGAAAAAATTGAAATATTAAAAACTTAATTCAAAAGAAATTGTGTTGAATTGAAAGGAATTAAGCTTCATTCGTGAATGAGTAGATTCAGTAAAAGAAATGTAAAATGTGCAAATGTTGGAACTTTCAATAACGAGGCCTCGGAGTGCAAAGTTGTTTCCTTCTTTTCCTTAACTACCTCTACATGGTAAGTTCTTTTCTCCATGCGTAACAAGGTGGTATGTGTGAAACGTATGCGCAGTACATACTGTTTTATACTTGCTCAAGGGCGCCTGACTCACCGGACGTCACGCAGCATAGAAAACATCCTAATTGCATCGGTCAAACAAAGATCGTTCACTTAAAAAAAAATTCAAGTTTTTGACAAGCCCTTATATTATTTTAGAATTTTTTCTAAAATTATTATGAGGATTATTTTTTCAAGAACTATTTTTTCAATGCTCAAATGTTTTCCAAGTTTCTGCTTTATTTTAAGAAGAGGGTTTTAGTAATATTAGTTTTAGAAATTAATTTTCTTAGTAATCTTTTTAAATTTATTTCTTAGAGATTAGAACGAGGATTAGAATTATTTGACACTATCTCGTAGACTAAACAGTCTCCATTTATGGCATCTGGAATATGTTATGAGAAGCGGACAAGGTCAATCAATTCAGTGGACACCTAAACATATAGAGGCATCTCTAATATTTTCGCCAGTAATGACTCACATCTGTCGAAAAGAGCCATCTATTCTTACCGTCGCATTCTTGAGGGTTCGGCTACTAGCAATATAAATTTATTTTTAATTTTAATTATTGCAACTGATTATGCTTTAAAAACTATCACAATTGAAATTTTGAAAGAAAACTTTTGATTATGATAGGTCAAAATAAATATTTTGTATCATTTCTCTACTTTTTAAGTATCATAGCATAATTATCTCTACTCTTTATATAATTATAGCATAATTATCTCTACTCTTTATGTAATCATAGCATAATAATTATCTCTACTCTTCTGTAATCATACCTTAATTTGAACTTGTCTCTTATTTTGAATATTCATTGTCATTACCTCAGTTTTCTTTTCAGTAGTCAATAAAATTCTATCATAACTGACATTTTAACATTCACGTCACATATTTGCAGATAAGTCTAATCTAACTGTTTATTGTTTACTCATTCGCAAGTCAAATAGTGGTTCATTTTTAAATCCTTGCCTTAGAGCATGAACATTTTTAAGAGAGGAATTTTTTGGCCTCTAGATAAAAGTACCTTCTAAATCTAAACATTCAGCTGATTACGTCTAAATTTAATCAGATGCAATTGTTCGAAACGAATATTCCTGAAATGGATTTATTAATCCTAATAAATAAATCAATCATTTTACTTACTAAATTATTAATTTGGTGATTGTATTTATAATTTATATAGTTTTTTTAATGGTTATAAAAATGGCAATGGTAGATTTTAAAAAAGAGAATACCCATATCTAGTAGGTGCCTCGGACTTTACCCTCGGCCCCTAAGAATCCAATCAATAAATATTACAATGGAACCCCTAGAGCAGTAGGGGAGGATAACTCCGAACCTCCCCGAAAAGCGAAAGAAAAAAGATCGAGACTTCTCCTCTCGTCCTGGGTTCTCATCCTGGTGGCTAGAAGCGGCAACGTCCCTTTGGCTCCGTTCGCACGTTTATATTTTACTTCTCTAGTATAGCGAATTAAAACCGCGTTCATGCGCAGCCCGCGGAAGGGCGTAATGATTTTTTGAGGGGCGAATCGAGTGGGGTCGCACGATAGTAGGGGGTACAAGCTAGGCAGAAATGGGGTGGCAGGAGTCTCGAGAAGAGAAAGACGCTAAAAGAGAGAAAGCAAAAGAGCAGAAGAGGAATTGCTACTTTCATCCTTTTATCTTAAAAAATCAGGTTTTTCAGTAATTTTTCAACAGGGCAGATTCAGTCACTTTTTTCTCAATTTCTGTTCAGTATGAGCAAAATAAGAGCGAATAAAAAGTACAAGTAACAATTCGTAGGAAACATCATCGTTAGTGTTTGATAATTATACTTAAAGGTGATTTTACTTGCAATGACTTTTGTAGAATTTTTTTATTGTTTGATGTTTGTGTTGATGTTGATATTTATTGATTTATGTTCCATGATCCAATTTCTGGTTCTAGAGATAGTAATATAGTGATGGTTATCTAAAGCAGGAGAGATGGTTCTCTCTAAATTTGAATAATTTATAATTTATAATAAGATTTAGTGACATTCTAACTATGAATCAGTTACTTTTTACTGAGTCATCAGTTATAAAATATTTTTTACATATTCAATCATACTGAAAAAAATGGGTTGTTGGGCCAATTACTTAAATAAAACTACTTTAGTATTTACAAATTTTTACTAGCTGTAACTATTAAAATTGCTCTTGCATCAAACAGAATAGTTAGACTTACTAATAAAATAGTTGTTCCAACTAATAAAGTAATAGAGGCATATGTTACAAACCAGTCCAACCAACCTTTTTTCAGTGCAGTAAAAAATAACTCTTAGCTAGGAAGATTCATTTTTACATAAATGATTCATTATATATATA
>JBAGKK010000296.1:538479-573587 GCA_037177015.1 Euceroptres primus | reverse complement strand
TATATATATATTCAAGAATCATTCTAGATTCATAGATGGAATTCAGTTACTAATTCAAATTATTAAAAATTATAGCATTCAAATTTAGGGAGATAACATTTTTATTTTAAAAAATCTAATAATATCTTTGGGAATTTTTGGAATTGGTATTTATTCTTCCAAAGAAAAATTAAAATAGTTGGGCGTTGTTTCATAGGCACTTCGTTATTTTTGTTGCATTGTTTCAAAAGTTTTGTATGAAAACTTCCAAGGGTTGATCAATGACCACTTGTAAACTTAGAACCTTTTGTAGCCTTTTTTTCTAAGTTTATCCCTAAAATTATAGAATCATTAATTAATTTCTAGGTGAAATATTTCGGATGGAAATTGTATTTATCTTTTGGGTACTAATAATATATGTAAATTTAAAGAAGAAAATTTCAACTTTAAATTTTATTTAGTGAAATTGACATTAATTAGAAAAATGTATATACAAACTTTATTTTGCACTAAAAGTACATTAAAGCAGCTTTCAGATCTAAAATTCGTTTCGTTTACTTTCATATTTAAGTAACTGGTACCTCAAGGAGACTCTGCAATTGCTACATAAAGTTTATCCTCAAATATTTCCTTGATTGTTTCTGCAGTTTTGCGAATGAAATTAAATTGTATATCAAATAACAAAAGTTTTAAGAAAATAATCTAAACAAGAAATCGAGGTGCATCCACATAAGAAATAATAACCCGAATCTGTGTTATAATAATATTTTACATTTTAAGAAATTTGAGGCTTTGACAGTTGTGAGATGTTATTTACTTAAAAAGTTTAATTATAATTTAAAATTTAATTTTATAAATTGTAAACTTTTAATTCGTTTTTTAGGCAGATTCTTAAGATATAGACCAAAACGCGAAAGCAATGTTTTAAATAAATGACGAGTATTTACGAATTTTGAAATCTAGTGTACATATCTCTATGCAATCGTTTTAATTCTGTCAAATTGTTGAAATCTTTTAAAATATTTTGAAATCTTTTCAATGCTTTGAAATCTTTTTTAATCATTTGAAATATCTTTTGAAGTTTTAAATATCAGAAATCTTTTCAATGGTTTGAATACTTTTTTAATCGTTTGAAATATTTTGAATTCTTTGGAATTATTTTAAGTCTGAAATCTCTGAAATCTTTTTAAATATTTTGATTTCTTAGAAATCTTTTAAAGTCAGAAATCTGGAATCATTTAAAAAACTTCAAAATCTTTTTAAGTCTGAAGTCTTTTAAATCTTTTTGAATCTTTCAAGAATGCTTTTGAAACCATTTGAAGTCTGAAGCCTTTTAAATCTTTTTAAATGCTTTCAAATCTTTTGAAGTCTTTGAAATCCTTTAAAATGCTTCGAAGTCTTTTGCATTGTTTAAAATATTTTGTATTCTTTGAAATGTCTCGAAATAAGTAAAATCTTTTAAAATGATTTGAAATCCCTTAGAGTCTTTTTGATATCGTTTTAAATACATATTTTAATTCTTTAAAACCTCTTGAAATCTATGAAATCTTTTTAAATATTTTAAAAGCTCCGAAAGCTTTTGGAATATTTTTATTTATAATTGGGCCAGTGCCAGTTATTTTAAATAAAATAAATAAAATCTTGATTATTCGTGATATTTCTTAATAAATAAAATCTCTTGAAGTTTTATGAATTCCTTAAAATCTTAAATTTCATAACAACATAAAGGCATCAAACTTCCAAATATCTGTTAAACGCTTCCAAATATCTTTGATAATATTTTATTTTATTTCATTTTCATTTTATTTTGTATACTCAGTTCCCGCGGTCCAAATAGCACCATAAGATGTGTCTGAAGTTCTGAACGTTCAAATGAACGAAATTTTTAATTGATTTGATTTTCAACTCAAATTTATTCTAAAATATTGGTTTATTAATAAAGAAACTACAGTTTTAGATATGTTCTTAAATTTCTGGACTTTTAGATCACAAAAGTAACAGAAATTTTTATAAAATTTAAAATACTAATCGTATCTGAAAATTACCAAATTGTAACTGAAATTTACCAAATTGTAACTGAATTTTCATGAATTTATCTTAAATTTCAGTTATGGTAACTTAATTTTCCTAAATTTATCTTAAATTTCAGTTACGCTAACTGAATTTTCCTAAATTTATCCTAAATTTACTAAATTGTAACTGAAATTTAACAAACTGTAACTAAATTTTCAGTTGCATATAACTGCATAAAGCTTTAGTTACCTGAACATAAAATTTTTTTTAGAGTTTCGGAATTTTAAGTTACAAGTTTCGAAATTTTCAGTTAGAAGTATTGAAAAATGACCAAAATGTAACTGAATTTACAGTTACATGTAACTGAATTTTCCTTTTTTTAAAAAAGTTTAACAAATTGTAACTGTCATTTACCAAACTGTAGCTCAAATTTCAGAAACAGTAACTGCATAAAGCTTCAGTCTCATGTCTCTGAAAATTGCCATGGTGGGTAATATGATTTCTAATATAATTTACACTGTTAGAAAGAATTTCAATTACTTTAGTTAAAGTTTTATACAAGTACCGTAACTGAATAAATTTTCAATTAAAAGTAATTGAATTATCAACCAAAACGACTGAATTTTCATCCAAAATGACTGAATTTTAAACTAAAATTACTGGATTTTCAACTGAAGTAATTGAATTGTCAACCAAAAGTAAATAAATTTTCAACCACAGCAATGTAAATTTCAACGACAGTAAATAACTTTTTAATCACAGTAACTGAAAAGTGCTTGAAATTTCACGAATTTTCTAACAGTGCACACTGTTAGAAATTTCCATGGCAATTTTCAGGGACATGAGACAAACTTTATGCAGCTACCATTTCTGAAATTTCAGTTACAACTTGGTAAATTTAAGAAAAATTTAGGAAAATTTAGTTACATGTAACTGAAAATTCAGGTACATTTTGGTAATTTTACGATACTTTTAATTGAAAATTCTGAAACTTGTTGCTAAAAATTCTGAAACTTGTAACTAAAAATTCCGAAACAATTTGGTAAATATAAGATAAATTCAGGAAAATTCAATTACCCTAACTGAAACTTTAGTAAATTTCAGTTACAATTTGGTAATCTTCAGATATGGTTTCTGAAAAGTATCCTAAATTTTATAAAAATTTCTGTTACTTTCGTAACCTAGAAGTCTTAAATCTAAAAATTTACAAGTTCGCCCTTGTAAAAAGTGCTCCAATAGTTCCTATTGAAATCAGGTTTCCTGTAAGGGCCACGACAGTTTTCCTCGCTTAAAAATTAGAGAAATTCCCTCAGGGCCTAACGTGGCCCAGATATGTCTGCTCTTGTTATTAATGCAACATTTGTAATTTTTCCGCTTTTACGGTAAACTGGCTCGGCCCATGAAAAGGTCACCAAAGGGGTCCATGAAAAATGCATCTTAATTGTGCCTTAAAATGGGCACTTGTTGTGGGCCTCGCCAGAATGCCAATTTAGTGTCCCTGATAATTTTATGTAAACAAACTAGTCCTATTATACGAGAAAAATTTGTGAAAACGTGAAGCGTGATATTGTTTTACTGATTCCATGAAGGATTAGAAGTGTATTTTGTAAGTAAAAACTCGCAATAAATCAGTAACCTTACTCTCTAAATCTGAATTAGTAGTTTTCTACTAATGAAATGGTGCCGAATCGTTTACCAATTGCTTTAGTAAGCATTTCTACTAATTAATGGTAGAAAACTACTAATTCATAGTAGAAAACTACTAATTCACTTAGTAGTTTTATAAACCTCAGTAAGGTTTACCAAATAAATTAGTAAGGCTTACCAAATAAATAAGTAACCCTTACTACATGAATTATTAGCTTTCTACTATTAACTTTTTTTAATTGAACAAAAGTTACATTTTTTAACATTAAGTTCATTAAAATTAAAATTTTTAAAATTGTAGTATTAGGTAATGTATGAGATGTCTTCAGTTAGCACTGAAGAAGAAAGCTATAGTTTCCTTAAACCTCAAACAACATTCGGCTTAGAATTTACAGCTGTTAAAGAAAAGCAAAAATAAAACTAAACTCACAAATTTTTAAGAAATGTAACGTCTCAGAAAAAAAATCAAAATTTAAGGGTATTATGGCTTGCTTGTCCATTGCAACTAGTCATATGTCATATATAAAACTAAAACGAAATGTTTAATAAAAATTAGCTGAATCTTAAAAAATGTAAGTTTTCCTCATTTGAAAAGAAATCTTACTGAAACAAAAGGTAAATTTTCTTAATTTTAATTTTTTGTTAGGGCCGTTGCCAAAAAATTGTGAAATTTGGCCTATCGATTTTTTGGAAAAAATCTTCTCAGAACTATCTAAAGTACTTTTTTACATTAATTGTGATTTTATATAAAACAAAAATATCAATTTAAGAGATCAAGAATCATTTTTGTAGTGGAGATAAATAATTTACATGTTAGGAAAGTTACCGAGTGGACATTCAATAAACGCAGAAAAATAAATTTTAACATTATTTTTAAAATATGTAGAGTGGAGATAAAAAATTTTAAAAATATTGTAAAAATTTCTTTTTTTGCACTTTATTTTACTGTGCCTACAGATTTTCGATTATATTTTTATTTAATTAACACTTTTTAAAAATTGGTTACCGAGTGGACATTGTTATAAATGGTACGGTACATAATTTGCAGAAATTTGTTGAAGTTGCGAACAGTAAACATGTTTGTGCTTATACAAACACTTGCTTAGGACTAAAAGTAATGAGGTTTGATTTTTTTAGATTTTTTAAAGTGATTTTTTCCAAATTCTAACCTAAAATATGAGGGTTACCGAGTGGACATGAAACTTCAAGAACAGACTTCTAAACATTTATAAACATCTTAAAATCTGAAATATTTATCCCTATTCATAATTTTTAAATTCTTTGACTTAATACAAATGACTCTTATGAGTATCAATCATTTGTAAAATTTTGTTCTCATTATTTCGCAATTTTAGTTTGTGAATCTGTACTTGGGGACATGTTACCGAGTGGACATTTTGGGTATATTTTAATTTCCCATTTCTAAACAAAGACACTTAAAATTTTGAAACTTTACCAAAAACTACTTCGATGTAAGTAGATTATTCCAGTGGTATCCAAGGAAATATATTAAATAATGAAAATGTATTAAAAACTGTCGAAACTTGAATTTCACAACTTTTTGGTAACGACCCATTAGCAACTAATACTAAAAACTGTACATAAAAAAAATTACCATAATTTTACCATTACCATAATTACCATAATCAAATGAGGTAGTTATCATAAAATATTTCAATGATAAATGTCAAAAAAAGATTTGAGGTTTAAATAAGAAAATTAAATATGACTCAGAGCACGACAAGTTTTGGCCCGGTACTGGTCGTTTCTCACAAGCGGTGAGAATTTCCTTGGTTAGTATATAAGGAACATTTCGATCGGTATACTCAGTGTGCTATATTCTGTGTTAGCGAACTGCATTTTATGTAGTGGTGTTAAGTTAGGTTATAGAATTAGGTTTCTGTGCGTCAAATAAGTGAAGAATGCGTTTCTCGTGTAACCTGTATAACGTTATGATGTAAAAATAAGTCTACAAATCTGGTGTCTGCTTCACAGTACCTTAGTTAGAACCCTTCACATTTTCCCAGACTGTCTTGGAAATTATAATCGCTGCCTTTTCATTTTTTCTCAGATTGTCTTAAACATTTTAGTGGATCAAATTTTTTTAAATTTAACCAAATTTCCTAGACAGTCCAGGACTTTCTCTTGTTATTTCTATTACTTAGTATTAGAATCTTTCTTAAATTTTGACATGAGGCTTCCAATTTTTATAATATTTTGGTGCCCATCCAAGATTCCCAGACTTGAGTTCTACACTTTTTATAGGACAAATTTTTTCCGTGTAGTCACCAACGGGTTACAAGGTAACGCAACGGTCCCTAATTAGTTTTCCCGGTTTTCCGAATGGGGGCCCTAATAGTAATAGGGGAAACTAATCAGGGCCCCACCAGAGCCGTATTTCAATTTCCTCACGGGCAGCTCCATAATTTATGAAAAAGAACTCCTCGAAGGGGTGGAAGTGCTTCGTCCTTTGAAGCTCGTCTCCTGTTCAGTTTTCAGGATCTGCAAGCTCGCAACTAAGAACCGCGTTCACATCGATCGTTTTTCGCGCGTGTACGAGCGTTGGTAACACGAGAGCGGGGATATTCGCGAACGGCGTCGTCGCAGGGAGGAGGCTTTTAAATTCCAGCTCTATTTTTAATTGGAAGCCGTTAGCTTTGCGCATTTTCATCTCGCTAAAGGAAGGGAGGTCGCTGGGGGATGGCGAAAAAGGGGGGTGGAGAGGGGACCAGAGTACAAGCAAGAATAAAGGGGGTGGGTCCAAAGTGGGGAGGATAGACCGCAAGCACTACCCCCACCCTCATACAATTTCTACGGCTCCTCTCTTTCTCTGCGTACGCACTATTTTTTAGTCTGCGCTTATTACGACAGATGTCTCATGCGCCGATAAAGAATAACGGTGGTACTCAGGCCTTCCCTCTTGCCCTCTCCACCATCCGACGAGTAGTCCTCCTAACTCGGCCCAACGTTGCAGCTCGTAACGCTCTATATTTCTCTCTCTTTCTCTGCCGGCCACGTTTGGTGACACCGCGTATACGATATTTTTTTCGCGAGTCACCCCTCTCTTATTTCACGCGACCGTTCGACACTCTAGTGTTCCTCAAATGACAGGAGAATGTTAAACTCACCGATTTTGACCACAATTTGGCTGTAAGTTGCACATGAAAAAGTTTTTCATGCTAGGAGAAAAAAAGTACAATTTAGTTTTTATATGGGTGTCACTGTGTCAGTAATAGGATTTTGAAAAGCTCTGCTCGATGTGACCTTGAGTCTACTCAAGGGGAAAGTAGGGGAAAAAGTTGTATATTTGTGGTTTTTTTTTGTGTATGACTAGTTAAATATTATCCAATAATGGTGAAATTGTAACGAGGGGTTTTGAGAAAAGATAGAATCCGGAGGTTGCCTAAAAATCTGCAAGAAAGAATATCAGTTGAAGGCTCTTAATTCCCTTTGCAGTTCTCTCCCTTTCTATTCAAGGTCTCTTTTTATCTTTTCAAGTCTCATCTCTTTTCATAGCTCTCTTTCTATTTCAAGTTTCTCCTTCTCTGTTCCTATCTCTCTTTCTATTTCAAGTTTCTCTTCCTCTGTTCATATCTCTCTATTTCAAGTTTCTCCTTCTCTTTTCACATCGCTCTCTCTCTCTCTCTCTCTCTCTCTCTCTCTCTCTCTCTGTCTCCGTTTCACGTCTTTTTCCCCCCTCTTCAAGTCTCTCCATCTCTTTTCTGTTTTTTCTCTCTCTTTTCAAGTCCCTTCTCTCCTTTTTATTTCCCTCTTGCTCTCACACTCTTTCACCACTCTCCCTCCGACATACTCAATACAAGCACAACGTGATATTCACTCTTTAGGCGAGCCGAGCTTAAACGCGTGCCAGGGTCTGCCGGATTTCTTCTCCACGTTTCATCGCAAAGAATCTTTCCAGACGAGAGCAGTTGTCTCCTGCTTTATCGGCAGAGAGCCGCGTGGAGAAATTCGCGCTTGTAAAGATACTGGGCGCAGAATCCGAACCAGTTTTTCCATTTTTTCAGATAATTTTTCGTACTATTTTATTCCCTGATTTAAATACCAGCCTTCGAAATCCATTTCTCACGATTCCGAAAAACCAAGGATGCCAGCCCTTTAATTTTTCTCTCAATTATTTCCAAGTACTTGTATTTTTACCCAATTTCTGGTGTTTAAAATTGAGGGGGAATTTTTTTGATAATTCGCGGCAAAGAAGCTTCTTTGGGAGTTCGGGCGTTGTATCATCTTTCAGAGGTACTCCCTCTCCTCTCTTTCTCTCTTGTGCTCTCTCTTCTTTCTCCCCTCCGAGACATTCGAGAACCGACCTAACCTTTCATCAACCCTCGCGCTCGAGTCTCCGCAGAAAGCGTTTTTCGGCAACGGAAAGCTGCTCGTGTTGTGCAGTTACGATGTTATTCTTTGCATATGTTACATGCTTGAAGGAGTGTCAGGAGGACTGAAAATGTGCGAATAATGGTGCTTTAACTCGGGGGTGACGTGCACGCACGTGAGCGGATCTGGCAGGTGCCGTAAGGTAAATCTGAACCGAGTATAGCCAGACTAAACGGGGCGCGTGTGAACAGCACATCGTACAGACCGTCTTACCACTTTCGACTTTATCCCCTTTGTGTAGCGTTTTTAATTCTGCGTCCCACACAATAGACAATATTTTATTTTACATACTTAGAAAAATTGTTTTAAAAAATGATAATATTTGTTTTTCCAAGTAAGCTACTGAGTGAATGGAAAGTAAATATAAGTAATGTAAGTAAATAGAAGTCACTTAATTGCGAGAATTTAAAAAAAAGTGTTGCAAATTTCTGCAGCATTTTACCAAAATTGTGTATTTTGTAATTTTTAATATTTATTAATAAATTATGATTAGATTATTTGAGGAAAAGAGTCAGATTGTGTGAAAAATGGGATTTGATACAAACTTTCTCAGCTTGAGTTTAAAGAATTCGGTATTAATAAGAAGCGATTTGTGATTAATAAGAGGTAGTTTTTCTTATTCCAAGATTGGAAATTTATATGCATGTTTTGTTAAGATTATAGTGTTTTTAAAATTAGATTTGTAGGAAATCGACATGTGTTTGAAGTTCTGAACGTTCAAATGCACAGTAAATCGTGGGATATTATTTTAATCTGCAGCAAAATTATTTTGATCTGAAGTGGATCATTTATTCTATAGTCACAGTCTTTTGTTTTTCTATTTCTCATTTTGCTGCAGATTAAAATAATACCTTGGAATTTTCTGTGTGAACAAAATTTTTATTCTATTTTATTTTAAGCTTAAAATTTGTTCTAAAATATTGGTTTATTAGCAAAGAAACTAATGTAATGAGAAAAGATTATGATGCTTCTTTTTATTTGTAACTAGAACAATATTTCCAGATTTTGAGTTAAGAAACAAAATTTCGATCTTTTATATTTGAACGTTGAAAACTTCAGGTACATGATTATTTCGAGAACTTTTTTGATCTTTCTCATATGTTTGTTTATAATCGTATTTAGCTCTTATCCACTTTTGCACTATTTTGCACTTATCCAATTTTGCACTATTCTCTAAAAACTATAATAATTTTCCATTTCCTACATTGAGTAAAAAATACCATTAAATTGAGTATTCTCCAAGTTTATCATTTTTTGTTAATTTCATTTCTTTTTTTTTAAAAAAAGAAAATGAAATCTTTTGTTTATGATGCATGATTTATATTTGTATTAAGTTAAATTTGTTAAATGAAATTAAAATTATAGTACAAAGAAATAAGATAATGTAAATTTCAAATAAAGCTATACTATTAATTTTGATGTTAGTAATAAATTATCACTCTTGAATAGATTTGGAGAATAAAAATAGCTCATAGAAGTCTTTTAAAATTTTTAAAAGGACTAAAATATCTAATTTATAGTAACCCTCTCGTCTGGATAACACACCGGTTACGTAATAAGGTTTCTTCTCAATTTCACGAGGTCATTTCCTCTGGAAGATTCGATTCTATTTTCAAAATATTTTTATGTTTTTATTATTATCCAAACAATCATTGAATTTTATTTTTCAATTAAACAACATATCATTTCTTAGTTATGCAAGAATCCGGAATAAGTTGGGCCTTATTTAATAAATGTCAAAAGAAGATTATAATATTGCACTTTTTACAATATTCCTTGATTTAAAAAGTTCCTTAGTTTAAAAAAAATCAGGTTAATAATTTTTTTTATAATAAATTAAGAACTACATCTATTAATGTATCTTACAACAGTTTTTAAAATTTATTGAACATTCATAGAATATTCGAGAACATTTATTTATTGAACATTCATAGAATATTCGAGAATTCTGAATGAAATTCAGTATTTTTTTCAGGCAGACAATATTAAACTGGAAGTTGGAAACGTTTAAATGAATGAAATTTATATCTGATTTCTTTCTAAACTCAAATTGGTTCAAAAATATTGTTGCAATGATAAAAAAAAATTGTAAAATAAAAAACAAAATAAAAATACCTGTGGCTGGAAAAATATTTCTTTCGCTAGAAACTTGAAAGCTTCAGGTATTTCTAATAATTCTATAAATTTATACACTACACTGTAAAAACTCCGAAGCGAAATCACATTTCGCGATGGAAAATTTTACACGATAAGTCATGGTAGTAACCATTGACTCAGAAAAAAGTTTTTTACATTCAAACAAAATTTTTTCAATCAAAAATATAATTTCATTGCTGTGGGGTCTAGAAAATATTTGTTTGATTCAAAAAAATATTATTTGAATTAAAAAAATTTTTGTTTAAATCAAACCAACTTTTTTCCTAATCAAATAAATGTTCTTTTTAGTATAAACAAATTTTCATTACGAATCAGGAAAAAAGAGGTTAAAACCGATTTTTTAAATTTGAAAATGAGTTTTCTCCAAGTGTACAGCGATTTCTGTGTGAAATTTACAACTTTTTTGTGAAATAACCTTATAGTAATCATTAATATAATTAATGATTTCAATTAAAATAATTTCAATTAACATGTTCCATACTTTCCAGTGTAATTTTACACAGGATTTTTTTATAATGTAGATAATTAGATATATTTACCTCTCGAAAGATATAATTTTTTTCTATATCTACTGCTTTTAATAAACATATCACCTCAAATTAAAAATTCACTCCGTCCTTATTAACTCTCCCCATAATATTACAAATGGGTCTCTAATGTAAAAAAAACATCCTTATGTTCGATAAATTTTACCACGATAAATCATGGTAAGTTTACAAATCTTTTGTAAATTTCCATTAATTATTAATGGATTTTCACAAAATTCCTGGAAACTCATAAGAAAAATGTAAAATTACACTAGAAATCATGATAAATTTACCCCGATTTATCTATGGACATTTAAAACAGAGAAAATTAGAAAATTACACTCAGAAAAATTTTTTTTACATTCAAACAAAATTTTTTTAAATCGCAAATATAATTGCATTACTATAGGGTAAAAAAACATTTTTTTGATTCAAAAAAATATTAGTTGAATTAAAAAATGTTGTTAACATCAAACAAATGTTTTTTTAATAAACAAATTTTCATATCGAATAAAAAAAACAGTTTAAAAAATGATTTTTTGAAAATAAGTTTTCTTTGAGTGTACAGCGATTTCTAGGTGAAATTTACAACTTTTTTGTAAAATAACAAAAATAAGATTCACTCAGAAAAAACTTTTATTTGAATCAAACACACTGTTTCTTTGAATGGACACAAATATTTGGTTATTTCAAACAAATTTTGGTTGATTCAAATAAATATTTATTTGATTCTAATAAACGTTCGATTTAATCTACACTTTTAGAAAAAACTTTAATTACTTTAGTTGAAATTTTATACAATTACCGTAATTGAATCAATTTTCAACTAAAAGTAATTGAATTTTCAACCAAATTGAATGAATTTTCAACCAAACTGAATGGATTTTCAACCAAACTGAATGAATTTTTAACCACAGTAGTTGAAATTGCAACCACAGTAAATGAATTTTCAATTACAGTAATTGAAAAGTGGTTGAAATTTCAAGAATTTTCTAGCAGTGTAATAAATTTTGTTACCGACCAAAAAATTTGATTTAATGAACCAAATTTTTGATTAAGTCAACTAAAACATTGTTTGATTCAACCAAAACTTTGGTTGACCTTATATCAATGCATTTATTTAGTTTATTCAACGAAATTTCGGTTGAATCAAACAAACTTGTTTCTGAGCGTTAGTTATCACTGGTATCTTAATGTCCCATGATTCCCAGTATAATTTTACATACGATTTTTTACAGAGAAAATAATGTATCGATATTAAATAGTAAATAGTAAATATATCTATATTTACCTCTCCAAAGATATAATTTTTCTTCTACATGGTCTGCTTTCAATAAAGATATCACCTCAAATTAAAAATGCACTCCGTCACTAATAACTCTCCCCATAATGTTACACTATTTCCTCTAATGTAAAAAAACACGCCCTTATGTTCCATAAATTCTCGTTTGTTTTGCGCGTTTCGCGCACGTCTATTCCCACCCCTCTTCTCAATCCTCGTTTTCCACCTCACTTTCGCTTGCCTCATGTTTTCAGGGGTAGTTTTCGCCGGCATGACGACGCTCGCGTGCCAAGCACACTTTACATGCTCAGTTTTCACTCTATCGATAATCTCACCCGGCATCGCGCCGATAGGATTAATTCGTTTCGTGCCGTTGACGAATCACGATCGTTCGCGACAGTCTCGCACAGTCTCAAGATTTTGGGGGTTAGTTCACGTGACAACTCGGCATGCCGACGATTGACGCGTGAAAGAATCGGGAGAAGCACTCAGTTTCTACTTCTGCACGCGGCGCGATTGCGGAGATTCGTGATTCGTGATATCGTCGTCTCGGTACCACATTCGAATTTTAAATTCCTATGTGTACGTTTTTTTTTCAATTCGAGCTTCCCAGACATTTGCGCCTGTATTGCGAAACTGACGCACCGTCCGAGCTGATCTCGATCCAAAACGATTTTTCATCTCGCAATGATGATGCGTGACTAAAGACTGTAAATTGGCCAAGTGCACTTTTTTTAGAGAGAAAAGAGATTAAAAAAGGGAGATAAAAAGAAGTGCAGTTTCAGGACAGTTAGTTTCATTGTTTCAATCATTGGCTCACGCGAGCCGGACGAGAGATAATATAAGTGTGGGGGATGTAATGTGCTTTTTCTAGTAGTTGTTCTCAGTCCTGGAACTTTAAAACGTGTGGTGAAAGTGTCTCTCGATGTCACGTTGGAATTGTTATTAATCTTTGAAAGGTATCGTTTTTTTTGTCATAGAAATAGAAAAAAAAAAGTTTGATATGAAGGAACTTTTAAAAAGCATAGAAAGTTATATAATTTTAGTTCCTCTTTGAAACTATTATTGGTGTGAGCTAAAAGTTTTTACGTGAGGAGTCTGTCTGTAGCATACAAAAAATATTTAAGTAATACTAAAGAGGCTTTAGTGATAAAATAAATTTGATGTATTTATTAGCCAACAAAAGACTCTAAATAGGCCAATGAACATTTGCCTAGGATGGCTTTTTCTATTACCGACCTCATATACAATTTCAATCACATTGAAATTAGTCTGGATTGACATTTAAATTATACAGTCTCATTAATTTATTTCAATTCATCTTTATTTATCATCTGATATAAAAATCTCTAACTTTTATTAAAAGGAAAACAAATCTAAATCAATTCACACTAAATATTGGTCTATTTTAGAAATATAAAATATATAATATAAAATGTAAAATATAAAATATATATTATATAAAATAAAAAATATAAAATATAAAGTTTGATTTAATTTTTAACTTTTATTTAATTTTTTTTAAAGCAGATGGCGAAACTATTTGAAAAACTGATTAATTTCTGTAATATTGTGCAACAATAATAAATATTTGGTTGACTACATTTGCTAAATTAAAAAAAAAGTTTGGAGAACTAAGCAAAATTTTTGTTTTTGTTTGATTTGCTTTATTGCTTGAAACAAATACTTTGTCTATTCAACCAAATATTTTCCTAATTGTACTAATTACTTTTTTTTCTACATCCTTTTTTACATCATTCTTTTTTTTTACACCAAATTATTATTGTCTTTCCATGTAAATATAAAATATAAAATGTAAAATATAAAGTATAAAATATAAAATATTAAGCACTAAATATTAAATATTAAAATTGCAAAGAGGATAAAATGAGTGGACTTTATTGAAGTAATGAATTTCAGCTCAGGACACTTCTCAGAAAAAATTGTACTTCTAATCTCATTAATCGTAAATTAGAGTCAGTCTGTTTACACTAGGAAAAGACCTTGACGAAAGACTAGCCAATAGCCACTTACGGTCACGATTATTAAAACCAACCATCCAAAGTTGAAGAAATTTAACCTTAACCTATCTCTTCTCCGTGAATGAACTATAGTTTTGATTTAATTCTGTTCCCAAAGGCCCACCAGTCCAGATAAGGCTCTTAGAATAAAAAAATAAAAAACTTCCATTGCTCACTTCAACTTAATTTAAGAAACCTTTTTAAATAATTCAAATCATTTTTATTTTTAAATCATATTATATAGAAAAGAATAAAATTGCATTCATTTAATTTCCTTGGTAATTTATTCCCCACATTTTTCAATCTTGTCTCAGTAACATATATTATCAGAATCAATATCTGTGGTAAGAGTCAATATTTGACTTTTTATTCAAGGTTTAAATGAGAAAAAAACGGTATTGCGAATTATTAACAAACATTTTATGAATCACTTTAAGTCGAAAAATTAAATTTTATTTTTGCAAAATTTATTCTTCTTGTTTGAGAATCATTTTCCAAAATTGCGATAGTTTGATGATCGCGATTACTGAATATCGCTGATAACGAAAATTATCAAGGACACCAAATTTTTTCGTACGAATATCAGAACAGTTAAATTTAAGAGCATCAGAACGGTCTGTAAATTTGTTTTAAGAATTTTTTTTTATCTTTTTGCCGAGATAGCACTATCAGCATACTTTAACGCTTGCACTTTTATAAGCAACCAAGAATTATTTAATCGTGCGTTCTGGCATGGCTCCAGAGTGACGACCTAATTTTTTTGCAGATTGAGAGAAAAAAACGCAGCTCTGTGCAGTTTTTAGAATAAGCTTCCTATAGAATTGACGCAACGAGAAGTTCCAACGCCCTAATAATTGCCTTCTAGTTTTGGAACCAGCACGAAATTTTATCTCCCTGCGAATTAGATTTACCACTAAGCAAAACACGTTAATTGACGCGGCCAAAGTTCATGAGTTATCTAAAAAAAAACTTTCCCTACTATTATTCTAATGCTCTTCTCAAGAATCATGAAAAATATTCTCTATTTTTTCTTACTGAAGATCTGTACCCCAATATTGTGAATACTTTTTAGGGGAAGAAGTTTTCACTGGAGTAGAATTTTTAATTCAGATTTTAAATTCGAATCTCGCAAATCGGCCTTGATCAGTAATGCTCAAAAAATAAAGTAACGATGAGCGATACTCTAAAAATAACTTTACTTTAAACTACAATATTGACGCATTCCTTGCAACTTTCCAAGTGATATATTTTACAATAAAAGCTTTATCTCAATTTATCAGAGTCTTTGCACCAGCTTATCAGGATTTGTCACATGACTAGAAAAAATTGATCTAAGTTTCCGTCGGTTTTTATTTTCGTATTATTTATGTGGAATTAAAAAGTATATGCACTTTACTTTTCTAGAGCGATCTGACTTATAAAAATCATTCCAGAGATATTAATTTCCTCAATTAATTGTATTTTTAAAAAATGTTTTCAAAATGTTTTATAAAAGTACTTTTTGAATGAATAATGCAAGGATTAAAAATATTGTTTTTGTTTATGGTTTCAGGTGAATAGACTTAACGATGGTAGATACGCAACACTTCTGCCTGCGGTGGAATAATTACCAGAGCAGCATTACATCGGCATTCGAGAATCTACGAGATGACGAGGATTTTGTGGACGTCACATTGGCCTGCGATGGCAAAAGTCTCAAGGCACATCGAGTTGTTCTCTCTGCCTGCAGTCCCTACTTTCGAGAGCTACTTAAGGTGCGTATTTAAATCACATGTCTGATTTCAATCTTCGCTGCACATCCTTTTTCAAATTTGACCTTGAATTTCCTGGACCTGAATCAGCTTTAATTTCCACATCAACTTTATAATTTCCGTGAACCTGACAGAGATTTCTATAGATTATACAAGATTCTCTGTAAAATGTAGAAAGCTATCTTAAATCTAAAAACCGTATCTACATTGCACTTGAATTTCAATCCAGTCACAAATTATTCATTCAGCTGAAATGTCATCAATCTCTAAAATCTTTCCCTAGTTTCCCGTTTCATTATTATTCATGGTTCATAAATAAGATTAATAGATCATAGATTCACGTTTTTCTGATATTTTCCATATCCCACATTCATAAATTATTAAATTTCAAAGGTTCTTCTGATGGAACACATTAAGTCAAAAAATAAAAAGCTAATGCTTATTTGTCAAGTACGTGTGAATAAACTTGTAGTATCTATACACACTTGTAAAAGGCTAAAACTGGCAAAACATACTTGATTGATGTGTACTAAGACGTTAAGACTAGAATTGTCTGATTGGCAAATACTTTAACTTGTAGTTGGCTCAGCTGAATTTCTAGCAAATGCACACGTTTTATTTGATTCACTGATTATTACGGACGTCATCTAAATTATCGATTTCCTACTGCCAAATAAATATTTATTTACTCAGAAAAAATCAGTTTAAAAATTCAATCACTTGTTATATTTCTTCTTTGCATATTTTCAATTTTTACTCAACGGGAAATAAAAAATTGTGATTGTTAATAAATTCTACATTTATCAGAGGTCGAAATGTGTATTGGAAGTATGTTTTTGTAGACAAAAAAATGACGAAGTGAAAAAGAATCTTGAATCAAATAAATAATGAATGTGCTCATTTTTTAATAATGAAAGCAGGAAGCTTTCTTTCAGACGTCGATAGTGATTTATAGTGTCCTGATTTCAGTGTCTTGAGAGTTTTTATCTTTCTGTTACAGAGCACACCGTGTAAACACCCGGTGATAGTACTTCAAGATGTAGCATTTAGCGATTTGCATGCCCTGGTGGAATTTATCTACCATGGTGAAGTAAACGTGCATCAGCGCTCTCTTAGTAGCTTTCTTAAAACGGCCGAAGTCCTTAGGGTGTCAGGACTTACGCAACAGGCCGATCAAAGTGACAGGGATGAGGTAAGGACGAATGTATGCATCATTTGTTTCAAATTACTATTTACTATATAAGAATATAATTACACTTTACTTTCTGTTACTTTTTCTATTTCTTATTTCTACAAGCAATCTACTAATTTACATTTATTTTATTTATATAAGATAATTTTTTCATCAAAGTTTAAGGAGGAATTGGACAGACAATCAGAAAAAAAGTTAGTCAAATCAATTTTGTCAGTTTTTTTTTTATTTTAAACATTTTATCAGCGAATTCTTTTTAGTGCAAATGTGGAAAATTGTATTTCCAATCAAATGAGCCATCAAAAGTTTTAATCGCAATTATAGATTTTTACATTCTCATCATCATATGAGAAGGTATTGGTTTTATATGCATTCGGCATCGATAGAATAATTTTACCTGTTTTTCACCGAAGTCTTTATTGATTCCGAATACGAAAAATCTATAATTTTTATCCGATTAAAACTTTTGATGGCTCATTTTATTCGAAATACTTTCACTATTTAAAATACGAAATATTTTCACTAAAAATAATTCGATAACAAAATGCTTAAAATAAAAAAAAACTGACAAAATGGTCGCTTTGACTAACGTTTTTTCAGATTTTCTGTCTAATTCCCCTTTAAATAACAAAAAAATTTGATATCAGAAGTCGAGAATCGATTAGAGATTCCAATTTTACAAATAGTTGTAAAATAGTTACAAAGTGTTTTTATAATTATTTTATAATAAAAAAATGTAATTATTATATATGATTTTAATTTAAAATAATATTTAATCATATACTACCCGTACCCAAAATTAATCAAATCTTTATATTGATTCATAAAATCAAGGAAAATAAGCCCAAAACTACTTTTAATGAATTTTGAAGAAAAAAAAACAGGGAAAATAGTTTTTAAAAAAGCTTTAGAAAAATAGGTTTAGAAAAAAATAGTTTTTGTCATAATTGTTTACTTCAAAATAATTATTATTTGTGTTTTTTCTTTGGCCTTAGAGAAAAGTCGTAATTTTCATTGTACATTTTTATTGAAATTATTTTATTCAGAAATTATACAGTGCCTTGCAAATTAAACAATAATGCCAAATTACACATTTTAATGAAAACATACATAAAAAGATCTCTTAGGGAACAAAATGATCCTTTACAATTCCATTTGGTACATTTTTATTAAAATTATTTTGTTAAGAAATTATACAGTAAATTATTACAATACAATTATTCAGCAAATCAAACCAAAATGTCAAATTACAAATTTTAATAAAAACGCACATGTAAAGATCTCTTAAGGAACAAAATGACCCGTTGAGAATTGAAATTGAATGAAAATTACGAATTTTGTCCAAGGCAAAGGAAAAAACACAAATATTGATATAACTATTCCTGAATAAAGTATTTTCAAATAATTGAAACTATTTTTTTATGTAAAATGCTTCAGTTTCTCTTCTTAAATTCGTTAGAATTAACAAAAGGTTCTTTTTTGTTGATTTGATAATTCAAGATAAAGATTCATTAATTTTGAATTTAGCTTACGGGAAAAACATCCTTAACAAAATAACTTTCTATTTTAAATTTAATTTTTTTAAAGCAGATGGGAAAACTATCTGAAAAACTAATTGATTTCTGTAATATTATGTAACAATGATAAATATTTGATTGACTACATTTGCTAACTTAAAAAAAGTTTAAAGGACTGAACAAAATTTTTGTTTTTGATTCATTTGCTCTCGGATTTGCTTTGTTAATTTTATAGAATCCTTTATTGCTTGAACCAAATACTTTGTCTATTCAACCAAATATTTTCCTGATTGTACTAATTACATTTTTTTCTACCTACTTTTTTATATCATTCTTTATTTTTTTACACCAAATTATTATTGTCTTTCCATGTCGTCTAAACAACTTAGTTTTTTATGATTTTTAGATTTAGATTCTAAGATATTTTTTTATTATTATTAGATTTAGATTCTAAGATAGTTGTTTATTATTATTAGAGTTAGATTCTATCTTTTTTTTTTGACGAAAATGTGTTTAGCAAAACAAGGTACTTCTGAGTATTCCTTTCGGATTTGTGGTCACTATAAAAATGTCTGAAAGTTGTTTCAAACTCGTTTTCCTTAAATAAATATTCTCATCTTCAGGTAGACTTTTAGACCTTCAAGACTTTCTTTTTTACCGATAAGTATCTTGCTGGTGCATCAAATTACTTTCATGCACCATTATTAAGGAAAACGAAGTCGTTGAAATAATATGAATTTAAATGTTCTTTTAAAACTATGCAATTTCACTTATGAAAATTGAAACTGCGTTTTAATTCTTTCTTGTTATATGACGTAACGTTAACTTATGAAATACGGACTTTTTGAATAGTCAGCAAAACCGCTGAATATTTCTTACCCAACTGACTCACCTTAAATAAGGCTGATTCATTATTATTGCAGCTAAATATCTTCTAATAAAATTTCGTTAATTTTAAAAAAAATATTTTGTAGAAAAATATTTAATTTTAATTAATAAATCAGATTTATGTGCTTATAAATAATGGAAATTTATTAAGTTGTATATTCTAGAAGCTTACAAAACACCTTTTGCGATTTAAGAATAAGAATAAAAATAGTTTTATGGTATCAGATAAAATTCTTCAGATGTTTTATTTTGATAAAAGATTTTAGTGCGATGAAACTTGTCGATTATTTTAGATAGTGTTATCGCTTTTAGGGAATTAACCCAAACTTTAATTAAAATGCTTATTTCCGCAAATGATATGAAATTACAGCTTTTGTAATAAGTAGTTTTCCTGCTGCGTGTTTTTTTAAATTATACAAAATATTACATAAAAATCTTCATTTATCGGTAGTTTTCATTGACTTTGGGTATTGCAAAATATCTTTTTATTATTCGGATCTAAAAAATAGTTTTTTACTCGTAAGGAAAGTTAATTACTAGCTCCAATCTCTTCTGAATAGTTCTGTAGAAAGTTTATAGGAAAATTTTCTTAAATTGATAATAGAAAACCAGGCGATTTTTGGAATTATTTATAAAAATAATTATCTGGCTCGAATGTTATCAGCAGGTTTACTAAATTGTTTTTTCTTATCTCCACTTTGTTCTGTATTGATCCCCTCCATGATTGACATAGGTCATGCAAATAAAGATAATGCACGTCGTCAATATTAGACCTTGAAATAAAAAATAAATTTTAGAGCAATCTAGACTATTTAGTTAAATAATTTTTTATATTTTTCGTTTCGTCTGGATTGTATTCACGTTGATCAGATAATTGCTTGACCTGCACGCTCGTATTTTATTTATTTATTTTCAAACAAAAAAATACATAAATATTTATTGCTGAGCTGAATTGTATTTTCAACGCTTTTATCCCTCTCTTATGTGAAATTCATGACACTAGTTGCGCATCATGCATTCTAAATAATAGTCCGCAGATGATAAAAAAAAGGCGAATCTCAAGCTGATAACCCGAGTTTTATTTTAAAAAAGAGCAACTGAGAATTTAACAGCCTATCTACTTTTAATTAGCGACTTAAATTTTGTTAAAGTTGATAAATAACATCAAGATTTGACAATAATATCAAGATTTATTTATATAAAAAGGCATTTAACTTATTAATTATATATTAAATAGGTTTCAATCAATGAAAAAATAGAAAATACTAAGTTCGAATTTTAATTACCTACAAATATTTTTGTCTCAAATACAATTGCTAGTAAATTTTTTACTACCAAAAAAATATATAGTTACCTTTTCATTATCAACCTATTTAATAGTTCATTTATTTATTTTTAATTTTTAATCACATGTTTTTATGGTGTAAAGTTGGCTAAAGTTAAAAAGGAATATTTTCGGAATATTTTTTTCCTATTGTTACCAAGTTCCAAAAAATGGTTCCTGAAGTGTGTTGGGAGCAAGGTGAAAGAATTCGGAAAACGTTGTTTACACAAAAAATTAATAGTTTATTGCAAATTTATAAGAGCTTGACAGTTCTGGGGTGTGACACGGTTGACTGACTAGCGTGGACTGAGTGATAGAAGAGAACGACCTTCAGAAAGGGCCTGATGCCCCTCGACTGCAGGGTTACAGGCAACCCAAAATGCATAGTAGCCTAGATTAACTGGACTTGATTTTATAATTTTAGATTGAGATTTATGTCGTAGATAAATCGAGAAATTATAGAAATTATAAAAAATCATATTTGGAAAGATATATACAAGTTTATGAATTATTTAAGAATCAGAAAATTACTTAGGTGTTAATACTAACAATTCGGATCAGCTCCATGATTACAAAAAAAGGACTAATTTTGCATTAAAACTTCATTTCCTAATGTATTTCACCATCGTTGGTCTGGAAACTTTGTGGCTTGACTATGATAAGATAAGTAATTTTCGACTTTGAAGATAATTGGCCAATTTCGGTTGGCCTTGGGAGACCTTGTTCTAATGTCTAATATTTATTTTTCCCTAGGAATAATATACAAAATATATTTATCCCTAGAATCAACAGATGATTCCTATACAGCTTGAAATCGTCAGATTTGGTCAGTATAAAACTGTCTTTTTGTTTGGCATATTCAGCTTTCGCATGTTCGTGCGCTGGCTGCCGGTGGCAACCACATACCTCCTCATGAAAAATCGTCCTATGAGGGTTTCCCTCGAGGAGGTTCACCACCAACTCCTGTAACCCCAACACCTACGACAGTACAACAGTTGTTGCGCAGGGCGCAAATTCGCAGAAACGAAAGGCATACCCCGGACCCAAACGAGGAGAGTGTAAAAAGACCCAGGGTATTATCGCCACCTCTCAACAACAATGATGCGACGCCGACGGATTTTTCCATGGTGAAAAATCACCTGTCGAATAAAATAGAGGGAAATGGGATTCACGAGGAAAACAGCCCCATAGAAGATTCGATAAAGTGCGAGCCCCTGGAATTGACTGGAGGCAATGGTGGCAATGGTCCCAATAATGAGGATTCTTCGGATTCTGGAGCGGCTGCATCGGATCGACCACCTGCATCAGCGAGTAGTAACGAACATGAACCTGAACCCGAACACCCTCCTACGCCAAATTTTATGCCAGAGAGTAAACTTTTTACTTCGACGCCAGGAAGCTTCAATTTTAGTATGGCAGCGCTCACCACAGACCATTCACCATTGTCAGGTGAGTCCCAACTGAGAATTTTAAAATTTTTGGCCTGTACGCATAGAACAATTTAGTAGAATTTAGTTGTCATGTTTTGTTTTCATTTACGTGTTGCTTTTGTGCTTTTATCGTGAAAAGACGTAATTTGTTTTAAAATTGGGAAAAAGTAGGTTGATGCTGTTTTTGTCCTTTATTTATTATAGTTTTGAGGTCAGTGGAAGTCACTGAAATTATTTAAAGTCACTTGAAGGCATGTACAGTCAGTTGAAGTGAATAAATACTTCATCATCCATGACTTCAGACAGCTGAAGTCATGAAAGTCACTTGAAGTTACTTGAATTCATTTAAACTTACTTAAGGTCAGCGGAAGTCGCTTGAAGTCACTTGAAGTCATTGCAAGTTAATTGAAATCACCTAAATTCATTTGAAGCATGTTGAAGTCACTGAAGTCATTTTAAGTTACTTGAAGTCTTGTGAAATCATTTAAGGACCTTGAAGGCACTGTAATCACTTGATGTCACTTGAAGTCACTTGAAGTCACTGAAAGTTAGTTAAAATAACTTAAATTCATTTAAAGTAACTTGAAATTACTAAAGTAATTTGAAGTCATTAAAGTAATTTGAAGTTACGAGAAGTCCTGTGAAATAACTTTAAAAACTTGAGGACACTGAAGTCACTTGATGTCATTCGAAGTCACTTGAAGTTACTGAAATCACTTGAAGTCACTGAAATCACTGAAACGAATTGACGTCACTAAAGTAATTTAAAGTTACGAGAAGTTATGTACAGTAACTTTAAAACTTGAAGGCATTGAAATCATTTGATGTCACTTGAAGGCACTGAAACCAATTGAAGTCAGTTGAAAGTAGTCACAATGAAAAAGAATTCATCATCCATGACTTCAGACAGCTGAAGTCCTGAAAGTCAATTGAAGTTACTTGAAGTTTCTTGAATTCATTTAAATTTACTTAAAATCAGAGGAAGTCACTTGAAGTCGCCGGAAGTCATTGGAAATTATTTGAAATCACTTAAATTTATTTTGAAGCCTGCTGAAATTACTGAAGTCATTTTAAGTTACTTGAGGTCTGGTGAAATCACTTTAAGGAACTTTTCGGAGCCATTTTAAGTTACTTGAAGCCTTGTGAAATTATTTTAAGGCATTAAAATCATTTAAAGTCACGTGAAATCACTTAAAATCACGTGAAGTCAGCCGAAGTGAAAAAAGACTTCATCATTCATAAGTTCATAAGCCATGAAAGTCACTTGAAGTTACTTGAAGTTTCTTGAATTTATTTAAATTTACTTAAGGTCATGGAAAATCACTCGAAGTCACTTGAAATCATTTGAAGTTAGTTGGAATCACTTACATTTATTTGAAGACTGATGAAGTCACTATAGTCATTTTAAGCTACTTGAAGTCTTGTGAAATCACTGTAAGAATTTGAAGGTACTGATATCACTTGAAGTAACGTGAAATCAGTTGAAATTACTCAAAGTCACGTGAAGTCAGTTGAAAGCAGTTAAAGTGAAAATACTTAATCATCCATGATATCCGGCAGCTGAAGTCATGAGATTCACATGAATTACCGAAATCAATAAAGTTGAATTCATTTGAATTCACTTAATTTCAGTGAAAGTCACTTAAAGTCACTTAAAGTTAGATAAAATCACTTAAATTCATTTGAAGCCTGTTGAAGTAATTAAAGTCAATTTAAGTTACTCGAAGTCTTGTGAAATCACTTTAAGGATCACTTGAAGACACTGATATCACTGGAAGTCACGTGAAATCAGTTGATATCACTTGAAGTCACGTGAAGTCAGTTGAAAGCAGTTACAATGAATAAAAACGTTATCATTCATGATTTCAGACAGCTGAGATCATGAAAATTACTTCAAGTTACTTGAAGTTATATATCAGACTTGATGAGAATCAAATCAATTACTTGAAGTTTCTTGAATTCGTTTAAATTTAACGAAGGTTAGCAGAAGTCACTTGTAGTCACTGGAAGTTAGTTGAAATCACCTGAATTCATTAGAAGCCAGATAAAGTCACTAAAGTTATTTTAAGTCACTTGAATCCTTTTGAAATCAGTTTAGGAATTTGAAGGCACTGATATCACTTGATTTCACGTGAAATCCATTGAAATCACTTGAAGTTACGTGAAGTCAGTTGAAAACAGTTGAAGTGAAAAGACTTTATCATCCATGATATCAGAAAGTTTAAGTCATGGAACTCACTTGAATTACTGAAATCAATTAAGTCACCTGAATTCATTTGAGTTCACTTAAGGTCAGTCACTTAAAGTCACTTGAAGTAAGTTAAAATCACTTAAATTCATTTGAAGTCTCTTGAAGTGAACAAAGTGATTTTAAGTTACTCGAAGCCTTGTGAAATCAGTTTAATGAACTTATAGGCATTGATATCCTTTTAAAATCACGTGAAATCAGTTGAAATTACTTGAAGCCACGTGAAGTCAGTTGAAAGCAGTTACAATGAATAAAGACTTCTTCATCCATGACTTGAGACAGCTGAAGTCATGAAAATCACTTGAAGTTACCTGAAGTTTCTTGAATTCATTGGAATTTAACGAAAGTAAGCGGAAGTCATTTGAAGTCTCTGGAAGTTAGTTTAATCACTTAAATTCATTTGAAGTCTGATGAAGTCACTAAAGTCATTTTAAGTTACTTGAAGTCTTGTGAAATCACTTTAAGGAACTTGAAGGCTTGAAATCCTTGAAATCACTTGAAGTTAGGTGAAATCAGTTGACTTCAGTTCAAGTGATCGAAAACAGTTGAAGTCATGAAAATCAATTGAGAATAATTAAAATTCGTTGAAGTCACTGAAATCAGTTGAAATCATACAAGTAATTTCAAGTCACTTGAAGTTACTAAAGTTACTGAAGTCAATTAAACTCACTTAAAGTAAGTTTCAACTTACTAAATTAAATCAGTAAAGTTTTTTGGAGCCACGTTAAGTAATTTGAAGTCTGTGACGTCAGTTGAAGTCACTAAAATTACTTGAAGTCACACACATTTATTATATACACTGAAACCTCAATAAAATAATTCTAATTTTAAGTACTACAGTTTCCCAGAGCTTCGAGTTGTCAAGAAATTTTAAAAGATAGGATTTCTCCCTCTGTAAAAGATTGCATAATTATTATATTCAAATCTTGCGAAGGTTGAAAAAATTTTCCGAGAGTTAGAATTTAAAGATTCGTAAGTTTAGAAAGATTATATAAGATTTTACTAAATTAAATCAGTAAAGTTTTTTGGAGCCACGTTAAGTAATTTGAAGTCTGTGACGTCAGTTGAAGTCACTAAAATTACTTGAAGTCACACACATTTATTATATACACTGAAACCTCAATAAAATAATTCTAATTTTAAGTACTACAGTTTCCCAGAGCTTCGAGTTGTCAAGAAATTTTAAAAGATAGGATTTCTCCCTCTGTAAAAGATTGCATAATTATTATATTCAAATCTTGCGAAGGTTGAAAAATTTTTCCGAGAGTTAGAATTTAAAGATTCGTAAGTTTAGAAAGATTATTTAAGATTTCTTAAACTTTTCTATGATCTCATGATCTAACTCCCGTCTGAGAAAAAAAATCATCTCACCGATTTTTTAAAAATCATACCAGACATTAAAAATAGAAAACTAAATTTAACTGCCAAATGCCTGAAACTCATTTTTCATAGGTTTATAGCATTTTTATTATTTTTCCTATTTTTAAAGACTCCTGCCTCAATATCATGTAACGGGACTATCTTTTTTTACGTAACAGAAATCAAACCGTAATTCCTTGAAAAAATTATTTATAGAAAAATACTTGGCAATGAGAGTCTTTTTCTGTGATTAGTAGATGATAAAGAATTTTCTAAATAATCAATCTACATTGTTAAATCTTATATGTAAGTATAAAATCCAGTATAATATTAAAATTTCTAAACATAAACCATTTTAACAATAATTTCGAAAGATTCAATAAACAATGAATTACGTTTTTTCTAGTGTCCACTTTTTATCACAAATTATTTTTTCCTATGTGTGTGATTTTCCCCATAAAATCTTTTTTTTTGCATGCACAATATGTTTGATCCATACGGAATTGCGAAATTGCGTACAGGCCGTTCGATCCCTCTAAAACGGGAGCTTAATTTCTACTTGTGACGATAGTAAAATTTCCAGGTTTGGGTCATGGGTTGCAAACTCCGGATTTGGCAGGCACTTCGCAAGGTAAGAAAACTTCCATTTAAACTACATTGTCCCCTAAAATCACAAGAATCTCCGAATCATCGAATTTTCTCCCTTTTCTCATTGAAAGTATAATATTAAATACGCGTCGATAATATTGATTCCCCATTCTTGTTGATTTCAGAGGCTACTATCTGCTACTTTTATTATTTTTCCATTGTCAACCAAAACATTCTAGAAAGAAATTTGATCTGCAATGTTGCGGTCCGATGAGAAAACACCACTTTGACTTGTGCAGTTATATCAAACTAACAATATCACAAATGATCAAAATTCAAAGATTTATTGGTTGCGGTGAAAAATCATCACTCTTTCTCTCTGCTTGGAAGATTAAATTTCTTCTAATTGGCATGCATTATCAAATCATCAAAATCATCATTCTGTACTTTAAGATACTATTCCGAATCGCTCGCATTTGCATTTCATGAAATCATTCGTGCGCATCTAAGGCTCGGGGACAAAGGGAATTTTTCAAAATTTATTATTAAAAAATATAGCTTTCATATTACAAGATAAATTATAAATTCAGAATAATATAAATTTGAGAAAAATGGTAAATAAGAAAGTCCTGCCCACGAGACCATAGATCCACTCTAATTGGCGAAGAACAAGAAAGAGAGAAACGTCAGTTTGAAATCACTGTACAAACTAAGACCACTGCAGATTTTAAAAATCTACAGTGGCTAGCGTAAGCTGTCCATGTTGATTTTTTTTTATTTTTACTCATTTCGTAAATTTTATTTCATATTCTATTTCCTATTGAGACTCTCGTCGACGATGAAAGTAACTCAGAAATTATAATGCATTGATCAATGACTTTTTTTATTAGAATATATATATATTTATTATTATTTACCTTTGCCGTGCTCGTACTGTCCAATTTGTCGCATAATTTTTGTTACGTTAATGTTGTCGTTCCGTCAATTCGTCGGCCTTGCAAAAAAGTCCCGCCGACACATTGCTTTTTTTTATTACGGTACAATTACACGAATCACTGGAATTAACAACCTTATCTATATTTATAATTTTTACGAGTGTAATGTTAATATTTAGTTTAAAAGTTAGGAATTTATGATTTATTCATATTAACACAATAAGAATTATAATTCGTTGTAGGATTATAATTATTTGAGCTTATTATAATACCGTGAAACGTATTTGTTTCAAGCATAAAAGAGGATGTGATAGAGTCTCTAGTTATCACCTTTACTCGTTTATTGTTATTTGACCCATGTAACAATAATATTTCATTATCGCGGATTAAAAAAAGACACCATTCATGGCAACCGGAACACGATCTTTTCTTCAAATCCGCGCGAACAGTGTCACTTTCGCACTTCTTGATAAGACATAGGCAGTTTCCACTTTTTCTTTTATTTGAACATTATAATCTTTACTTATTTTACTGCCAAATCTTGCCTATCTCGAATGTTGTTTAGCAATTTAGGAATTATGTACATTCTTTTATGGCTCAGGTATCTTTCTTTTTTTTTAAACTTTCGTTTATTCTTACATCTAGATATCAGATTTGCAAAAAGCCCCAAGGTTTATTGAACTTGAATTTTGCCTGACTAATTCTTAAAATAAACCTGTCACCGAGTCTCTAGCTCGCATTTCCCACAAATAAAATCGGATCGTCTTCACTTATTTTAATGAATTGAATGAGTTTAAAATTCAAAAACTTGAATATTCTTCCATTTAGAGAAATTAATTATTTATTAATAGATTTATCGCTGGATCAAGTGGAACTTTCTTAACAACAAATTAGAGTACATATTCTTTTATTCTGCTGAAACAAAAAGTGTTTAAAGACTCGGGGTATCTGCTGGATAACCTTTTGTTTGTGGCATTAGTGGATTATATTAATAAAACTGAAGTGAGAATTGCAAACATTTCACAGATCTTCTATTCAAAAATAGAATTTATGAATAGATTCAATTAACATTTTCAAATAACTCCCGAATTCATTGAAACGAGTACCTAAATTTGTAAAACTTTCCTTAAATATCGCTTCGAAATTTGATTTAGAAAAAGCGAGATAAAGTTTGTGCTAAACTTTTGTTTGATTAGAATCAACCTAAAGCGCTTGATTAAACCGGGAAAAAACTTTCGAACTTCACACAATCATCCTCTCGGCCTCTCTTTTTCAGAAGCAATTTGCGATAAGTTGTAATTAAACTTTGACTAAGATTATTTTCAAATACGTGAGCAAATATGAGTTTCAAGGACGTTAGTGAACTCCAATATGTTTTTCAATATTTCGTCATTTAAAAAAAAAAAACGAAATCAGTTGTCTAAGTCGTATTGTATAATATATCACGAAAAAAAACGCTTCCATCTTGATAAGGAGGCTTAGAAGAAAAAAATTCTTTGTCTGCAAATCGAGACGTTGTGTAAATTCAGGTGCGGTCTTTCGATTAATATTTGAACGCCTGGCTTATGCTAGGTTAGTACTGAAAAAGTTATCGGAGGGGCCGTTTGATAAGGCAACAGATGTTATCCGTGAATTTCTTCAAGGTCCTTCTATCTACTCGTTTCGGACGTGGCCAGCTAAACATTGGCCCAACTAAAAATACAATGACCTTGGTACGCCACTCACGTTCCTGCATCGCACTGCGAATTATTAGGCATATTAAATTGTGTCGCCCGTCGAAACTCGCTCGCATATCGTTCGCTTTGCCCTTTGACCTACACCGAGAATCGAAGTTACGAAAACGTTTTAATCTTTTTCTCCTATTCACATCTAACCATTTATTTAATACTTCAACAATTGCGAAAAAACTTTCATATTTTGTTTTTAAATTACACGCATTCTACCTTAATTTTTTAAATCTGATAGATGAGATAATATGTGTCGATGAGAGATGAGAGAGAGATAATATGAATCATTCCAGGTCGATCTTTCAAATTTTATTGGCAAGATAAATTCATGAGACATTTCGAGAATCTTTTAAGTAAATTGCATCGAAGAGTTGGCATCATTTCAAATGTAAATTATGATACCGCAGAGACTGTGGTGTCGTTCACTCAATTTTTTTTATAGTTGAACTGAATATTTACTTTGTTTCTATTTCTAAAAGTGAAAAGAATGTTTCTATTTTTAAAAAGGAAACGGTAGCCCCTTTTTCTCCCAATCTAGTTTCGCTACTGACTCCGTTTCGCAAAAGCAGTTCTTTCCTATCGCCGAAACTGATAAACCTTTCAGACATGTATGCAAAAAAAAGTCGCATTATTTGCTTTCAGACGTGTATTTAACAATTGTGATTCTGAATTGAAAATTATCGATCGGAACTATCAGCCTTATGGCTTTAGCTAAGATAGGAGATTTTTCTTATCAGGTCGATCCTCTCATCAGAATTCGCACACAAACACATTTTTGACACATTTAGAAAGCTTATTTATGAGTGTAAGTATTTCTAAGTGTGAGTGTTTCTGAGTTTATTTCTGAAATCCACTAATGAAAGACTACAGCGATACACTCTTCTCGTTATCTGACAGAAATAAACATGGACTCTTCTCCTCTATTGGGTCTTTCGTTCCTCAATAAATATTGTACATATTCTGAATTTTTATCGTCCTTAATGCATAATGTCGTTACGCAAAAAACAATAATGGTTGATATAAAATGAGGGAAAGATTGTGGAAAAAAAGAAGAAAAGAGAAGTAGATGGAAAGCGTGTGGATTCATTTGTCATCTTCAATGTACTCATTCTCGTTCCATAGTGTAAATTGCATTCTAGGAATCTTTTACTTTTATTTTTTTCTTCTTGAAAAGCCCCAGAAAACACTGATAGTCTTAATTAATATTGCCCACAATCTTTTATTTTCTCTGCTGAGGAGATTGATTCAATGTTTCATTTCCTGATTAATAATGCGATCATTATATTCTTCTACATTGTTATTCAACAATTCTTTAGTTCTTGAAGGCTTAAAATAAATTTCAATTCCTCTATTGAATACTTGAATTTGAATATTAGTCGGATTCTTATCACTTCAACTACAAACTATTTGATAATATCTTTAATGTTTATCAATATCTTTAATGTAAGTTTTATTCTAATGCCACTAAAAGTAGCTAACAATACTCAATAATGTAGCCAGAGAATAACTTATTTTATTACAACTTGTTCGTCTTTAACAAAATGAATTTTTAGTGGGTGAATCATTTTTCCAGTAATAAAAAAATTGCGAATTTATTCGGAATTGAACAAGTAGATAAAAATGCTAATTAGCACTTGTGCAAAAAGATGACGTGCGGAATAGAGGCAAAAAATTTATAAAAGACCTCGAAACTTGAAAATTCCGTTTTTAGTCACGTAGGTCATTACTCCTTTCCTGCAAGTTAGAAATCCTCTAATGTGACTTGTCTCTTCGCAGAATAGCAGAATAACTTTGCAGAATTAAACAACCTCTGAATTTTCAGATTTAACAAGTGCATGACAAAACAGAAAGAACGAAAATGATCTTTATCAACTTTTCACTCTTTCTAAACAATAAAATCTGCCACAATAATTCTTCATTCGTTTTAAACAATAAAATCTGCCACAATAACTTTTCACTCGTTCTAAACAATAAAATCTGCCACAATAAAAAGACATAGGACAAAGTCTGGGTGTTAGTCTAGAAAAAAGCTCGCAAAAAGGAAGTATCTTTCTTCTCTGTGTATTCTTAGCTTCTGTTTTGTTGATGAAAAAGGAAGAGGGGGTGGAATTGTTGTCAAAAAAGAGCTGCACTAGACTTGATCTTTTTTTCTTCTGTCTTTTCTCGTCTTGCGCCTCGATTCTTTTCCTTCTTTTTTTTTTTTGCTTTCCACGAAACGCCACTCGCAGAGAGTATAACCTGTTGTAAAATTCAACCGCGTAAAAATAGCGGTACAGAACTGAGCGAACTACTTTCTGCGCTATATCAGAGGCTGCATTGCAGCCTCCTGATGCAACGGCTCGAGGCAAATATTTATTCCATGATGCATCCTCCAAACTCTGGACACCACCACAATTATAAGCACTTTTATATATTTTTTTACAAGCTAGCCGGATTCCTACCTCGAAAGCGGCCACACTTTTCCGAGAGTGCATGAATCGCTATTTATTGGCCTCTTCTTCTGTTGATCCTGATTGCTGGATGTGCATCTCGTAGGGGGAGAAACAAAAAATTTTATGGAATTAGTTTGCTACTTTCGGCACTGATGCTAATTTTCTTTTCCCTCTTCTCTTTGTCTCTAATTAACTTGATTGAAAGTTCCAAATTCAGAGGGAATTTGATTATGAAAAGAAAGAATTTTTTATTGAAGAAAATTCTGAGGCTTTTCCTATATTTTCCAATCAAGCATCTTTTATTCTACTCTTAATTTAGAAAATCAGAAATAATTTAAGTAAATTGATATCCATAGTGTTGTTCTTAGAAAGGTGCAAGATATAGAATATCTGATTTGATTTATCGCTCCTTGAAAATCCGATGCTAAAATTATGAAGAAATGTTGCACATTGCCCAATGCATATTCGATTTTAATCTAGGTTTTCAATACGATAAACTTTTATCAGATGCACTCGAAACAAAGAACTCTGTTTTTAATCCGATAAGAAGAGGTGATATAGTTTCAAATTTTCGAGAACTTGCTGCCATCTGTCTGAGGATTGATAGAGCTTCGAGGTGACGTAATTTGAATTCATTTTATCGACGCTTTATAGTCTGGAAATTAATCTCGAATTTGTGGTGTCGTGTGTTGCGACGAATAGGAGTTGAAAGTTTACTTTTGTAGTCACAGCTGTTCGCTTGTTTCTCCTATTGTCTCGCTTGTACCCAACGGCGATCCCAAAAGTGCCAGTCTAAAAAGCTCTTTTATTTTCTGATATTGAACTTATTTTTTAGTTATAAATTATTATCATTTTATATTTATTTATTTTTTTATTAGATCAGATTTTTTATGTTTTTATTCTTTTACATTAAATTTATCTTTTTATTATTTTTTATTTTTATATTTTATAAAATTATTTATTAAAAATTATTATTTTTATATTAAAAATACATTAAATTATTATTATTTTTAATTTTTATTACTTTTATAAAATTATTTATTTATTATGCATATTATATATTTTATATTTTATATATTTTATTATTTTATATTTTATTTTTTTATTATTTTTTTATTTAAAGTAATAATTTTTATTATTTTATATTAAATTTATCTTTTTATTATTTTATATTAAAATTATCTTTTTATAATTTGGATTAAATTATATTTAGTTTTCTTATACGGTAAAAGTTTTCTTATACGGTAGAATCACTTTCCTTGTGAGTTTGTTATCTATAGTACCACAGTGATGTCAGTGTCCAGGTCTAGCCAGTTGTTTTCGAGAGTGCGCTATTATCGACGATGAACTTGAAGTGACCTAGAAAACTGCGCAATACTCTGTCTCGCAAATAAAAGAATTGGATGATTTAACATTTCACGCTACCTAGACAACATAATAAATCTTGAAGGAATTGACGTGTATAATTTAATGCTTTGTATGAATCACACCTCAATAAAATCTTGAACCTAAGACAATGGGGCCAATTCAGTTCAACTTCCTGCCACTAGTTGGCAGCAATTCACAGCCAACTGGTTCAAACTACATTACCAATTTAGTCTAATTCAATCTTACTTATCGATTGCTCTGACAACTTAATGATATTTACCAAACAATTGAAAACTACCCAGACACCCGTAATAAAGAAATTCTCTGTAGAATGCTCTGAGAAATTCTCTGTACCTTCTGGAATTTCATCATTTTTAAAAACGCCTCTATCTTCTGGCATAATGGCAAATTCGAAGTTTTGATATTTCCTCGAGGCAGTTGGAATTACAGAGAGAGAAAAGCCCTCTTTTGCCTCGAGGAGCATCATCTAATCTCCATCTAAGAAGAGGGGGCTTTATTAAGATCCCTAAGAAAATCTTGAGGGTGGGGGGTTTGAGGGTGGAAAATAGAGTGAGAAGAGTTTCGGGAACTGGGAAGTTCTCGAGTTCTATTATCTAAAGCTAAAGGAAGGTTGGGAACCTAAGACTGGGATAATCAATCCGGAAGCCACTCATATTTTTCTCCCTTTTCGCGAGTTGGTCTATCGATCGCCAGGAGGTTCCAAGCTCAGAGTCAACATCAGTCATAATACAGCCCTACGGGCGAGCGGGGTTATTAAGAATAATACGCATCCTAGGCATCCTCCCCTCTTATAGCACACCATCGAGGGTTAGAGAGGGGTGCGTTGCCAGGGTAACCGACCGGGTAAAATCCCGCAAAGAACCAACGTTCCTAAAGCCTGAAGCCTGTATATTGACATCCTATCCCCTATGAGTGTTATAGGCCTTTTACGTACATTCATGTCTCGTCATCGCTTCCTTACCCTCCCGACCTTCCCACAATCTTTCCCCCGAGGATCCTGTGGTCAGGGATTATTTTCACATCCAAGGACGAATAACGTGGTCAGTTACAGCCCTAAATGCTTCTAATTTATTTTAATCATCCCTAATTTGCAATTGGAGTTTGGACTTTGACATCAAGATCGGGGATTTTGGCACTTTGCATTTTAATCCACTCAATTGGCACAAAATAATTTAAGAGGTTTGAGGCTTTTATTTTAGAGGAGATTTGGAATACAGATTAGGGAAATTTGATTAATGCACTCGGAAAAATGTTTTTTTCATTCAAACAAAATTTGTTTGTAGCAAATTATGTTGATATGGGGTCGAATAAATGTTTGATTCAAAGAAATTCTTTATTTGTCCTTATTTATTTGATTTAAATATTTGATTTGAATAAATTTTTATTTACAGGGTGGCCACATGTCACGGAAGTTAGGAGAAAAAAATTGTCAGGAAAATCAGGGAAATACATAATATTTTGAAAGCGCTTGCTAATATTAATACAAATTGTTTTCTACTTTTTTTCACATTGAATTTTCCTAGCTTGTTTCACTTTTTGTTTTGGCACATTATTGAAACCTTATTCGCTTTCATAATACTTTTCTGCCAGAGAAATTTGTCTAAAAGTCAGGGAAATTGAAAAATTGAATCTTGTGGCCACCCTGACTTAGATAAAATAAATCTCTTGCTTAAATTAAATAAAGTTCTTGTTTGCTTTAAACATTTTTTGGTTTAAATGAAGCAAACCTTTTGTTCTTTAAACTATATTCAATTTTATAAATAATTCAAAAAAATGTTTAATTTTGTGGTTAAGAAGCGTTAAGTGTGAGACACCACTAATTTTAGACTACCTATCAGGATGCGTAACGGCGATATTGTGACATGTTTCAGACGCCTTATAAGTAAGTTAAGCAATCGTTTTTCTGAGTATGATTAATAATGACATTTGTTATTGAGGTTTCTACAAAACTTGGAAAACCGGGAAATTTCATGGAATTTTGAAAAAGTTCTGGAAAACCTGGAGAGTCATGGAATTTTGAAAAAATGACTGATTTTTTTAGTGGCATACTCACAGAAAACTTATTCTCAAGTTAAGAGAATCTTTTTTAACTTTTTTCTTGATTCGATATGAAAATTTGTTTATATTAAAAAAACATTTGCTTGATCACAAAAAGCTTGTTTGATTTAACCCTCCGTTAGACAACCGGCCTGACAGGCCACCTCAAGCTGTTTTCACTCATCTCTCCTGCTACAGAGCGCACAAGGGCTTGACCTTTTTAGTATTCGTTAATCAATATAAGCTCTTTCGAAACCCTCGAATCAATTTTTT
>JBAGKK010000296.1:489794-528135 GCA_037177015.1 Euceroptres primus | reverse complement strand
ATGTCCTTCTCGAGTGAATACAGGTGGCCTGTCAGGCACATTGCGTCTAAACTAGGAAGTTTTAGGGTTGCGTCTAAACGGAGAGTTAAATATCACTTTTTTTGTTTCGAATAATATTTGTTTGAATCCTCTCTAAATCTGAATCAGTCAAAATTTTCACTGATTTCATTCAGTGATCCATTTCTAGCTACATAATTCATCAGTGAATTTTGACTGAATTTCAATGAAATTGACTGAAATTCAGTTAAAAATCACTGAAGAATTAGCTAGAAATGGGTCTCTGAATGGTTTAAAAACATTTTGTTTGAATGTAAAAAAACTTTTTTCTGAGTGCACCTCTTTTGAAGTCTTAATAATTATTTCAGTCTTTGGCTAAAGATTTTAAAATTGCAAATTGATAGGAATTGATTCTTTAAAATTCAATAATTTATTAACTTATTGATCACATCTATTAATGTGATGAATTGATTAATTAATTAATTAATGTGATTAATGCGATTTATTAATGTGATTAATGTGATTTATTAATCGCATTTATTAATCACAATACCAGTGATTGCCAGTGAATTAGTTTACGACCTGTAGAATATTGAATTAAATTGACTGGAATTTTTTCAAAATTGGAACTGGAAAACCTGGAAAAGACCTGGAATTTCAAAATTCAATTTCTGTAGCAACCTTGATTGCGGATTATTAATTCAGTTTCGGTTGTTAACTGAATTTTAGTGAGAGAAAAATTTTTACTAGGGTGAATGATTTCACTAGGAATTAGTCGTATTTGGGTAACTATTAGAAATTGATTTTCCTAGCATTTGTTGAGTGACTACGTATTTAAATGAAATTTTATTAACTCGGAATAAGCAAATGGTTCTTAGAAAAAAACATTTTGTTAAGATTTTTAGAAAAGCAGCAAAATTTGAATTTGAATTAATCTGCATTCAAAAGATTGTGTTTATTTTAAAAATACATTTGTGCAGAAGGAGGGACAATAAGGCCAATTTTTAAAAATATTTAGAGATTATATTTATAATATTTCAGAGAAATAATTCATTTTTATTAAATTAATAATTATAAAAGCACATTTTAGCAATTTTTCTACTTCTCAGCTGCTTCTCGAAAAAATTGCATGTAATTGAAATCACTTAATAATTTTTTATAAATTTCCCTATGGATTTATTTTTTAGTTCTAAAATTCTAAAAAAAACTCGTATAACCATTTTTTTTAAAGTCGAGATTCGATTTATTACTATTGTTTTGGAAGGATAAGCAATAAAAATAGAGAATTTTGTTAAAGTTATTATTTAGTACAGAATTATCTCGTCTCCTAATTTTTGGCTGAGCCTAAAAACTACAGAGAGAGAGAAAAATCTGTTCAATTAACAGAAGTTATTTATTAAAATAGATACCGGAGATTTTTTTGTTATATTTACAGAAATTTCTGTTTAACTTAAGAATATTTCACGCTTTTATGTAAAATTAACAGAAGTATCTGTTAAGATAAAGGTTCTTTAATCTTACTTTAAATTTGTAAAACTAACATATATTTTTGTTGATTTTACAGAAAATCAACAGGAATATCTTACGAATGTAAAATTCGTAAGTTTAACAGAAATTTCTGTCAATATAACAGAAAAAATCTGCTGTCTCCATTCTAACAGATTTTTTTCTCCGTGTAGCCTTATTTGTAAATAACTAGGGAACTTTTTTTTAAATATCGTGAGCTCGTAAATTTCTGTTTCATGTTGACTTTATTTTCAAAAATATCAATTATTTTTGTAAAACTGGCACCTTACGTGAGTCAAAAATATTTGGAGAATTTAAAACAACTGTTGGAAGAAATAATAAGATTTTAAATATGCTTAATTTTGTGTCTAGTTTTGAAATAGTTTTACTTGATTTTTCACTAAGTATTAAAACATGATTTTACTAGCATTTGGTCCAGTCGTGTAATTTTCAAAATTTGTGGTTAATTATCTATTTTTAGCTTTGAGAATAGTTTTATCCGTAGGATTTTAAAGTTCTTTTCTTAGAAATTTTTGAGTGTGAATGATTAATAGGGAATCTTTATGATAAATTTAGGCTTTTTGAAGTTTTTAAGTCTCAGAAAGTAAAAGAGAATTTCCTGTGAATAAGGATATACTCCCCGAACAGTCAACCACAAAATTAATTAAATCTATATGTATTATAATTAAATCTATGTAGGTATATATACACCTAGAATTACTTTTAACGAATTTTGAAAAAGAAACCTAAGGATACTTTAGAGAAAAAAATAGTTCGTGTCATCATTGTTTATTTCAAAATAGTTATTTGGATATTTGTGTTTTTTTCCTTCGTCTTAGAAAAAAGTCGTAATTTTCATTCAATTTCAATTCTCAACAGCTCATTTTGTTTAAAAGTTTCTTTACTTCTTTTCTCTTTAAAAGATCCTTTACAATTTCATATCGTACGTTTTTATTAAAATTATTGTCTTTAGAAATTATACAGATTATATGATATATTACATTATGTGATTTTGAAAATTAAAAAATAATGCCAAATTACAAATTAATCAATTTTTAAATAAAAACGTACCAAATAGAACTCTAAAGAATCTCTTAAGGAACAAAATGAACTGTTGAGAATTGAAATTGAATGAAAATTACCACTTTTGTCTAAAACGAAGAAAAAAACACCAATTTTGAAATAACTATTGTTAACGAAAAAATTAGAGCTTAAATTATTTTATGTAAAACACATCAGTTTTTGTTCCAAAAATCGTTGGAATTAACAAAAGGTTCTTTTTTCTTGATTTGAAAATTCGATTTAAAGATTGATTAATTTGAAGTTTGACTGTAATGGGAGAACATCCTTAAGATCGAGGGTCAGGAAAAAAAACAGCTCAAATATTATTTTAATGCATCATTTTCTTGCCACTGGGTTCTTTATTAATTTCACATTAATTAAAATCTTATTAACACTTATTTAAAACTTTAAATTAAATAGTCAGTCTAACTCCAAGTCAATTATCGACTTACTAAAAAAAACCCAACATCTTTGAGGACAAAAGCCTGTCTACAAGCCAATTTTCGATGGATTTAATGTTTTTTTCGTCATTTCGGCATTTTCATTTGGCTTTTTCTCGATCTCATGGCGAAAAGCACTGTATTTGCCATGTCCAAACGAAAATTTTGGCTTAGCTTCGCCTCGTGATTTAAACTACGCTCTCACCAAAATTTGGGTATAAACTTGGCGAATAATGTACTATTTTTAAATGACCGTAACGCTTCCAGATATAACGAGTCTGTGCAGAAATTCACTTTGACTAAACAAAAATTTTTTATTTAAGAACAAAATAGACAATATTTTTTCCTAACTTTTCAGATGTATCGTTTCTTTAAGATTTTCAAATTTACTAAAGAAGAGATTAAGACAGTGTAATAACTATCTAGAAATAATTTATAGTAGGTTAGAGTAGGAAAAAAATTTTTTATAATGTTTTTAACAAATTAATGAACAAAAGCCATTTTCTCGTGATTCGCAATGATTAGTTATTTAAAATTCATAATTTTTATATAAAATATGAAAAAAAATTATGTCTAATTGCGATTAGTTAAAAATAGCTGTTGTTTGACAATTATTTAAACAATTTTTATAAACAAATACACCATTTTCGTAAGTCACAATGAATAGGCTCAATTTTTTTTCAGAATCAACCAAAAATATCTTGTCAAAGAATCCTTGCTGCCATTTTATCAAATTAATAACAACTGTTAATTTATTAACAATATTTATAAACAAATTCACATTTCCAACATTATTCCACGAATAGGCCCAACTAAAAATGTATTGCCAGTAACTACTAGCTGTAATTTTGTTCAAATTGACAAAAAATATTAATTATAATAACAATTTTTATAAATAAATACACATTTTCACCATTTTTACAAGAATAGGCTCCATTTTCTTCGCGAAATCAACTTAAAAATGTATTGCCAATGACTCTTTGCTATGATACTTTGTCAATGGACAAGAAAAGTTAATTATTTAAACAATTTTTATAAACAAATATACACTTTGGCCACTTTTGCAAGAATAGGCTTATTTTTTTCCTGGAATAAACTAGAAATGCCTTACCAATGACTTCTTCTTGTAATATTTGTTCAATTAACAAGAACTGTTGATTATTTATAAACAATTTCACAGATTGTCCATTTTTTAATGATAAGTATTAATTTTTTTGCGGAATCAACAAGAAATGTCTTGCCAATTATTCCTTCTTGTCATATTTTTCTAATTCAGAAAAATTTTTGATTATTTAAACAATATTTATAAACAAATTTACAGTTTGACCATTTTTCCATGATAAATATTAATTTTTTTTGCGAAATAAACTAAAAAACCAAGGTCATTATATATGTGTTGACCTTAGTTTTTTAGTTCATTCCGCAAAAAAAAATTAATACTTATGATGAAAAAATGGTACTATTCATAGAATAATGTTGAAAATATGAATTTGTTTATAAATATTGTTGAAATAATTACCAGTTGTTAATTTGAAAAAAATAACAGCAAGGAGTCTTTTGCAAGACATTTTTGCTTGATTCTGCAAAAAAATTGAGTCTATTTATTGTGACATGCGCAAACTGTGTATTTGTTTATAAAAATTGCTTAAGTAATTGTCAAACAGCAGCTATTCCTAACGAATCGAAATTTTGCATTAATTTCTCTCATATTTTATATAAGAACTATGAATTTCAAATAACTTATCATTGCGAATCACGAGAAAATGGCTTTTGTTCAGTAATTTGTTTAAAACATTATAAATAATTTCTTTTCTTACTCCTAACTACTGGAAATTATTGCTAGATAGCTATTACATTGACTTAACACAGAAAAAACTGGGGTTTCTATTAGAACCGATTTCTGGTTCTAAGGGAGCTGCAATAAAAAGGAACCCTCATAGATGGTACCACTTTCTATGTGATTTTTCTATGTTCTAGTAGAACTACAACGAAAAGAAACCTCCAATTTTTACTGTGAAGCTCTTCTTTAGTCAATTTCAAGATCTTAAAAAAGAGGTACATCTGAAAAGTTAGACAAAAAATATTGTTTATTTTGTTGTTAAATAAAAATTTTTGTTTGGTCAAAGTGGAAATATCCATTGAAAATTGGCTTGTAGAAAGACTTTTGTCCACAAAAAGTGCTTTTGGCACACTGTAATCGTTTCAATCGCTACAAGTTTCTCATCCATTTCGCATAATAAAATTCAGGGGGTCAAGAATTAGAAGATCTCAAAGCAGGGTTTAAAATTAAATTCGAATAAGCCGGTCAAAGGGGTAAGGAAATTCCGAACGATCAAGGGGTCACAAAGGGGTTCAGAACTGGATTTTTACGGGCAAATCAGTCTACAGGTTACAATTTTTATCTGATTTAGACGTTCTTTTTCAAAATTGAAGTTGAATAAATTCCCCTGTGATCCTTTGAGACTGATATTTGATTTTTTGCTCTTGCAAAATTCTATGAAAACAACAAAAGTAGAAAAAATTTTATTTTTAGAAAAATCATTATTTTAACTCTAATGTGCTATTTTAGCACAGGAAATTTTTTTTCTTTACTATAATTGCTAAAATTTATTTTGAAAGTGTCATCTGGTAACAAAACATTGACAAAAATTGAGAATTATTATTGTTATTAAAAAATGTTATAAACATATACTCGAATTTAACATTTTTAAGTGGAAAAAAAGTATTTTCTGGCTTAAAATTACTGATATTTGTTAAGAAAGAATTGTCACATAAACAAATACTCGAAATTGACATTTTCAAACAGAAAAAAGAATTTTCTCTCTTAAAATTACTGGGATCTGTTATGAAAGTGTCAGCCAGTAACAAAACATTGTTAAAAATTAAGAATTGTTATTGTTATAAACAAATGTTATACACAAATACTCGAAATTGACATTTTCAAACAGAAAAAAAGTATTTTCTGGCTTAAAATTACTGAAATTCGTTATGAAAGTGTAAGCCACTAACAAAACATTATTAAAAATTAAGAATTGTTATTCTTATAAACCAACTTGATGAATAAATACTCAAGTTTGACATTTAAAGAAAAAAAAATTTTCCGAATTAAAATCACTGACATTTGTTATGAAAGTATTATCTAGGAAGAAAACACTGTTGAAAATTAAGAATTGTTATTGCTATAAACAAATTCATAAATAAACATTTAATTTTCATACTCTTCTTTAATGTCAGCGTATTCTTTAATCAATCCTGATTGAAATCGTTTGGATTTATTTTCAGCTACAATACAAAAATGACTCGATAATAAAATCTTTTCTTCGTTAATAAAAACTATTTGTTCATGATATTTTTATAAAAATACGTTTTGGCATTAAATAAAGTAGATCGTAATAGATATAGAAAACAAAGAACACTTTCATAACGAATTGCAGTAATTAAATTACTTTTTCGGCTTGAAAATGTAAAATTTGATTATTTTTTTTTTTGTAAAGTTTTGATTATAACAACAATTTTTAATTTTCGACAATGTTTTTTTACTGGCTGACACTTTCATGACAAATATCAGTAATTATAAGCTAGAAAATACTTTTTTTCTGTTTAAAAATGTCAAATATGAGTATTTGTTCATATTTGTTTATGAGGTTAACAATTCTTAATTTTTGGCCGGCTGACACTTTCATGGCAAATCTTAGTAATTTTAAGTCAGAAAATACTTTTTTTCCACTTGAAAATGTTAAATTCGAGTATTTTAAAATAAAATTTGTTTATAACAACAACTCATCATTTTTGTAAATCTTTTGTTACTAGATTGCACTTTTATAATAAATTTTAACAATTTTAGTCAAGAAAACAATATTCCTGTGCTAAAATATTACATTAGAGTGATTGTTTATAAAATTTGTTTATAACAATTAATTTACTCATCAAATCGGTTATTAAGTACTTTAATTGCAAATCCATTGATTTTACTTAATATTCAATTTCCACAAATCATTTTTATCTACTTTTGTCGTTTACATAGAATTTCGCAAAAGCAAAAAATCAAATATCAATCTCGAGGGATCACTGAGGAATTTATTCAGCTTCAATTTTTAAATAAGAACGTATAAATTAAATAAAAATTGTGACCTGTAGACTGACTTGTCCGCAAAAATCCAATTCTGAACCACTGTGGGTCAGGGCAACAAATTTCGAGTTCTCGATTGTAGTTGATTCTCAGGTGAAAGATTCAGAGGGGCGGGGGAAAGATTCAGAGGGTCAGGGGAAAGATTCAGAGGGGCAGAGAAAAGATTCAGAGAGACAGGGAAAATTATTTAGAGTCATGATAAAAAGTATTACAATAATCGACATGGTTGTGTAATTTGCTATCTTGTGATCGAGAATGAAAGGATGAATGTGCAGCATGTTCTAGGCTTACTAACTGCGGAAATAATCGCACTTGTATTGCGCGCCAGCCCATAATTGCGAGCACGGTTGGACTCAGCCCCCTCCTCTTTGGTTGCAGACCAGGAGGTCGCCGAGGAGGACGGGGGTTGGCAGTCCGCCACAACCACCACCTGTGAGAACCAGCAAGAAGGTCAGCAAACGAGCACAAACCAAATTACAACACCTAGTCAACCGAATGTCGAAATAGAGGGTCAAAATCACCAGGAGCTGCCAATAATCGATCTTCTAGATGACATTAATGATCACATGCAGATCGTCCTCAAATCTGAACCCATGTCACCCAAAATTGAGAGCGTCGAGGATCTGGAGTCCTGTTTATTGGAGAACGATTTGGAACATGCCAGAGGACTGGTGACCTTGAACGAGAGGTTGAGACGAAGGCAGGAGAGGAATCAGGAGTCGGCGCAGTTTTCTGAAGTCCAATTTCGAAGAGGCAACACCCAGTCGACCGAGAGACTTGGAGATTTCAATCGACGATCCCTCGAACAACAAGATTTGAAGAATTCACCACGAACTGCCAGTGGAACATACTGCAGCTTTTGCCAGAAGCATTTTTCGAGAGCCTGGTCATTACAGAGACATCTGGCTGATACACACTTTTATGTGCCACAGGCACTGTCTTGTGATCAGTGTGGCAGAAGCTACAAATCGAGAAACAGTCTGGTCAGCCACAAAAGCCAGTATCATGCCAAGAAGGAGCGAAAGGATCACGAAGGACAGATGGAAATTTATTGATTTATTATTGCTATAAATCTGGAAACTATGCTGCTAGGATTGTTAATTATATTAACGAGGGTTCATTGTGCATGGGAGACAAGGGGTTGGATTAAAAAAAATTGGCTTACAATTCAGATTGAAATTTCTCTTGATTTTACGAGTTATTAATTCTGTATTGAATTTTCGAGAATGATGGGATAATTAGAATTTTAATGATTGTTTTCGACAGTGAATGTAGTAATATCCGGTCAGAGGAGAAAGGGAACGGGTGAAATGAATAACTGATATCATACAAAATCTTTGGAAAACTGCTCTCAATCAGGGAGATTAAATATCAGCTACATTGTGCGAATGAGATGTAACTCACATATCAAATGGGAATTCATTGTTTGAACGGTCGTTGGATTAACGAAAAAGCAAAATCGAGTATCGCTTTCCGTACTCATTTAAAATGGGATTCCGAGCCGTTAAGCACGTGGAGCACAATGGGGCGTAGTTTTAAATATCGAGAGCGAGCAGAGAGTCATTGAATCGAAAATTATTTACAACCACTCGGACATTTAATTCCACCCTTTTGCCATTCGAGGATTAGTAGTGAAATATAATGCTCCAGTAAAGTTCGTTTGCGAATATTAAACTTCACTTTTTTTTATTGCATACCTTTTTTATTGGGTTTCTTTTTTTCACTAGATTTTATTGGCTACGTTTTTTTTTCAAGTGTTTTTTTTTTTGAAGTGTTTTTTGTTTCAAGTGTGTTTTTCCTTTGTTTTCATTTAACTGGAAAAGCACAAAGAGAAATTTGACAGCAGGTGATCCATCCGATCAGTATTTATCTCTCTTTTTTATCCCCTTCTCTCTCATGCACAATTTATGATCGTATACCTGACTGTGTTTTTTTACGCTTTACCAAAAAAGTGAGATTAATTATGTAACAGATCCACCTGCCTCATACAGGCAGTTAGTGAGATAATTTATGAAAGCACTTACGTTAAGATAGGACGTGAATTAACCAAGGGCCTTAGTTTTCATTCATGACATATCCTATTTTTATATTCCTGTTGTTTCGTTACTTAACAATTTTTAGTAGAAGTCTAATTTCATTTCAAATATGGTGTCTAGTAGGGTGGCTCGTTTTGCAACTTTTTTTTCGGAACAAATTGTAATATCCCGCAAAAGTTGCCAACATATACAATTGTTTAAAAATGTTTAAAAATGTTATTTTTTTGAAAAATTAAAAAAAGGCAATGCCTGGTATTACGGAAATTTCTGTCCCACTAGCATACAACATAGTATGGGCCGAGGCTATTGTTACGAAATTTTCCGCAAAAATAGCATGTCCCCCCTTTGTGTTGTATGCTAGTTGTACAGAAAATTCCGTAATAATATCCTCGGCCTAAAACAAAATATTTATTTTAAAAAAGTTGAACATGTCGAGCCGAAAATCCATTCAGTTTGAATCAAAGAAACGTGTTATATTTTTAATTTCATCAAAAAAAAAATCATATTTTTCTGCGCTTAAAAATGGCAATTTTAAAAAATTTGACGATTTTCAAACGCGTAAAAAATGAGAATTTATTTTTTGTTGAAATTAAAAACATGGCACGCTTCTCCAATTCGAACTGAAGCGACTTCGGACTCGACATGTTAAAGTTTTTTCAAATAAATATATTTTTTAATTTTTCAAAAAAACATAAGTTTTCAGAATTTTTCAAATAATTCTAACTTGGAGAAATTTTTTTTCAATTTTAGATTTTATGTTATTATTCATCATCAAAAAACTATGTTCGACCTTTCGTCTTGAAAATTCGGAATTTTGAAAATTTTGAATATTTTGAAAATTTTTCCTATTGAAGGAATAATTATGACGAATTTTTTTACGTATAGTTTTGAATGATGAATAATAACATAAAATTCAAAATTGAAAAAAAAATTCGCCAAGCTACAATTGTTTGAAAATGCTGCAAAATGACGTTTTTTTTTGAAAAATTGAAAAAATATTTATTTTCAAAAAGTTGAACATATCGAGTTGAAAATTCCTCCAGATTGAATCAAAGAAGCGTGCCATATTTTTAATGTCATCAAAAAATTTCTTCATATTTTTTGAGCCTAAAAATGACATTTTTGAAAAATTTGACGATTTTCAAACGTGTAAAGCAATATGAGAAATTTTTTTGATGAAACTAAAAATATGAAACGCTTCTTCGATTCAAACTGAAGCGACTTGCGACTCGACATGTCACAGTTTTTTAAAATGAATATTTTTTTAATTTTTCAAAAAACATAGTTTTTCAGCATTTTCAAACAATTCTAACTTGGAGAAAAATTCTTTTCTTTAATTTTGGATTTTATGTTATTATTCATCATTGAAAATTACATGTAAAAAAAATACGCCATAATTATTCCTTACATCGTAAAATTTTTCAAAATTTTCAAAATTTCGAATTTACAAGTCAAAAATTCAAACAGAAGATATTGATCTCTAAAAAAAAATATTTGCAGTTGCAAGGTTGATACGGATGGCCAACTTTTGCGGGTTATTACAATTCGATCCGAAAAAAAAATTTCAAAACAAGCCACTCTAGTGTCTACTAAACCTAGTCAGTTCAAGGACATCTAAAAAATCATTTCAAAAATTTATTTCTCATTAATCGTTTATAATTTTAGTATAAAGTTTTAGAATCCTCGAATTCTACTAACACTTTTCATCAAATTGAGTACATTACTTTTAATTGCCATTTCTAAAAATAAACTTGTAGACTGCTATTGTATTATCGTAAAAAATAAGAAATAAACGCTCTCTAAAGTTGAAAAATGCATTCTTTCATTTGGTATTTGGTGGGATTGGATAGGAAATTTCTGATCATTTAAGTCTCTGCTGATCGCAGAACCTCCGCCTTGTTCATCGCATCAGTCCATTGAAACATATCACACCTGTAAATATTTATATATCTACATATTATACGCACAAGTCTGCACTACTATCTCCTGCTGTAAATAATATGCATCAACATGGATCCATCTGGTGCCTTTGAACTGAAAACTAACGTCATCGCTCTCAAACGATCGCTGGAATCTTGGATTGCTTGTGCTCTACTATGTATGAATTAAGCCCGTTAATTAATATTACGTTGTAAAGATGCTCCTCTCGTTCCCTAAGAATTCTTTGAAAGGTCCTTCTCCCTTTTTGTCTCATCCTTTAATACCCCTCAGATTCATCTGATTCTTAGATTTTGAATTTCCATTTTTTTCCTATTATTTCTATCTGTATTATATTATAATTTATAAATTTATAATTTGTTCATAATTTATAAAAATTTACAATTTATAAATAAATTTATAAATAAATTTACAATTTATAAATAAATTTATAAATAAATTTACAATTTATAAATGAATTTACAATTTATAAATAAAGGTTACAATTTATAAATAAATTTATAAATCAATTAACAATTTATAAATTAGGTTATTATTTATAAATAAATTTATAATTTATAAGTTGAATTTACACTAAATCTAGAAGTAACATTTTTGATCCTAAGTTGGATCAAAACGTTACAAACAATTGAAAACTACAATACTACTGCATAAATATATCTATATAGTGGTTATATAGTTGTCAATTGTTTGTAACCTTTTGATATTTTTGGATTTAGTGTGTTCGGAATTTCGATTAGGATGTTGGTACAGATTGATAAAAGGGAGATTTTCCTTGGAGAAAATTTCGGAGAGGGTAAGAGTGGAGCATCTACGAGCGTGGATAAAAAGAAGCGAGGTATCTGGTTTAACCAAGCGAGAAAATTTAAAAAAGTATATGTATAATATATATATCGAAAGCACAAATATTCGGGCACGGCTTGTCGGGTGACGGTGGCAAAGTGACTAAGGCACACGGTTTAAAGGTGGCGTTATAGATTGAGATGATAATCAGATGAAATATTGAGAGGAGATAATAAGATGAAATAATAAGATGAGATAATATGAAAAAAGTATTAAGATGAGATAAGAATAATGTGACAAAAAGCGTCAATTTGAAGATGTTTAAAGATTCGGGACGTGAACAAAAACAAAAGTAACCCTGTGTCTGGTTCTGCCGCCAGGTCTGTTGGCCGGCAGCAGCACGACCAATGAGTTTCGATGTGAGCCTTGCAACAAAAACCTGACTTCCTTAACGCGGTTGAAGCGGCACATACAGAACGTGCACACCAGGCCCAGCAAGGAACCAATCTGTAACATCTGCAAGAGGGTTTACTCCAGCCTCAACAGCCTCCGGAACCATAAGAGCATCTACCATCGTCAACACAGCAAGAACGAGCAACAACGAAGGGAGGAAGAGGAGCTGAGACAGCAACGAGATAGGGAACAGAGGGACCACTCGAACCGACCTTATTCTCAGCAGCAGCAGCATCCTCGCTTAGGATGAGGCCGGTTCCGAAGTCCTCATGGATGAGTTCCAAAATTGATACCTGAGGTCCTGTAACCTCGAGGAACTTTTGAAAATTTATCCAAATTTTCATTTATTTTTCACGCGGTCTTCCGATTACTGAATTCTAGATTGTGAAGTAGATTCTCGAAAGGATATAGTGCCAAAGTGAATTTTCTTGAGGATAGAGTTATATTAAGATCTCTCGGGGTTAGGTTCATGAGAGAATGTTCAAGGTCAAGTGGAATAGTACCTTTATTGTATCGCGGCCAACAGTTTGAATAACGTGATATGTAAATAGTTATTGTAGAGGCCACTGAATTCGGGGATGTTAGGTCAGTTAACAAATTTCGTAAATTGTAGTTTGTATAATTTTCTATAAATTGGTAATTTTTTAATGGCTTTTAGACTACCGAAAGTTAGGAGGAGATTGTAGCTGTTTGAGTTTTATTAATTTTGATAGTGCGAGGTTCTAAACTTTTTGTCAAGAATAGTACCGATATTTATGAAAATTCTGCGTTAAATTAGTCAAAGATGATAATGGAACGATAGTTATGGAACTTAAAGAACGATAGTTATGGAACTTAAAGAACGATAGTTATGAAAACTCTGCGTTAAATGAGTCCAGAATGAAGGGATAGAGTCAATTTTTCAAGATATTGCAAAAAAAGTGCAAAGTGGATTTCGGAATTTTCAGAATATCACAATATTTATTTTTCAAACTCAGCTTCTCATACTTTCAAGGAAAATATCTAGAAACAATATTCTATGGTACGTTAGCTTAAAAATGACTCCAAAAGCTTTTTAAAATATTCCTTATTTCGAAAGATCGTGGTCCTAGATCCAAAGGGTTCTATCTAACTTTTTTGCCGAAATTGAAATTTTCATATCAATAAATAATTTGAGTAATTCTGCACAAGTAAAATTGATCGAAATTTCGGTACAGTTTTTTAAACATTAAAAAGTTGTAATTAAAAGTGTTTTTAGCCTTGTTTTTAACCTACTTTTTTAAAAAAATAATTGAGGTCAACCTTATTTGAGAATGGCAATACAGAGCCCAAAAATTCCATATCTTCATGATTTATCATAATTTTGAGCTGAAAAATTCCATATTGAAAATCCATAATTTATTATAGAACACTTAGAAGGTTTCAAGACTTAAATCTTTTATAAATTCTCTAATTGTTGTATTTGGAAACAGATTTAAAAAGTTGTTTTTCGAGATCGGTTGATTTCTTTATGAACGAGCCATGCAATTTTGAAATGCCTCTCCTGAAAAGTTGTCAAAAATCAAGATGGAATCCTTTGGTTCTGGGGCCACGAGATATTAATATTTTTAGAAAAGCATTGAAATTGGAATTTTTTTCTAGATGACTGAAAAATCCCGATGCTTCAAAATTGCCGAAAAATAAAATTCCCGACATTATAAAATCGACAATATAAAATTCTCGACACTGGAAACTTGCCGACACTAGAAAATTCCCGATAGTTCTTAATATTACCGAAATTGAAAATTGCCGATATTGAAAAATCACCATCGCTGTAAAATTCCCGCTACTAGAAAATTAAAAATTGTTTTAATAAATAAATTAAAAATAATTTAAAATAATATAATATATTATATATACATAATGTATATTATATATTTATTATATATATATTTATTTATTTATTATATATATTATATATATTATATATATTATAATATATTTATAAATAATTTAAATAATAATTTAATAAGTACATTTATTAAAGTTATTCTGTATTTTAAATTAAATTATTATTAAAATTATTATATTTTTTATTTATTAAAACAATTTAAATTTTCTTTGGGAATTTCCTAGTTTCGGGAATTTTACAGCGTCCATGATTTTTCAATATTGACAATTTTCTGACGGGATTTTCCAAGTGTCGGGAATTTTCAATTTCGGTAATATTATAAACTAGGCTGAGGATATTGTTATGGAATTTTCCGTACAACTAGCACGTAACAAAAAGGGGGGACGAGCTATTGTTTCGGAAAATTCCATAACAATAGTTACGGATTAACAATTGTTACGGAAAATTTCGTAACAACAGTTACGGATTAATAATTGCTACGGAAAATTCTATAACAATAGCCTCGGCCCATACTATGTTGTGTGCCAGCTGTACGGAAATTTCCGTAATACTAGACACTACCTATAAACTTTGTCGGAATTTTTCAATAATTCCCTTTTTTCAAAATCTTCACTTTAAAATTGACTAAAAAACACTTTACCCTGGTCACATTTGACGCAGAATTTTGTTAGCTTTTGTACCAATTGAAACAAAAATTTACAACTTATTATTATCAAAAATATCAAAATAGTATTATCAAAATTAAGAAAACTTAAAGAACGGCTAAAAAATAGGTCATAATTTCCGGCGATAGTACATATAATTTAGTAACTTTTTAGAAGTTATTGGGAGTCTTTGAAAGATATTTAGTTTTAATTGAACGTTAAAAATTAAATAATAACAATATTTTATTTTGAACTCAAGCAACTGCAAGTATTAATAACTAATAAACGGGAATATAAACCTGAAATTGAAAAAATAGGTTGACGTCAGAAAAATATTGCACTTCGACTCCAAAAATCAAAGAAATGAAAGTTTTTTATAATTTCACACTTTCTCATGGAAATTTTCTTTTTAGATTTGAAGGCAAGAATTTTATGATATCGGATAATCTTAATTGAGAGCGCCCATTCATAAGAGAGGTTAATTTATATAATATACTGATCCTTTAATATATTCTTTAAAATATTAAGTAATAAATTAAGTATTAAGGGTATTTGATACATAATGATGTCACGGATTACCGACCGATTTTTGATTTACATTCAGCGCGTTTATTGAGAGATAAATGCAGATATAATGCTGAAATTTTGGGAAATAATAAAGAATATATTTAGGCATCAATGTCTGGTGTGTTTTCGTTTTTATTTTGAAAAACAATTTTTTCAAAAATAATTTTTTTTCAAAATAAAAACTGAAACCAACCAGACATCGATTCCTTGATATATTCCTTATTATTTCCTCAAATTTCAGCATTACATTATTATATCAGAATAGAAATTATTTTACTAAATTTAATTTAATAATTAATAAAACTAAAAGTGAAAAGCTAAAAAAATTAATTATCTTAGGAAGTTGATGCATTAATAAATAATTATCAGGTACCAGGAAATATTTTTTTAGTTCAACTTTTAAAAATCGTGATGCTTTTACTTATTATATTATATTTTAAGAGAAAAACTTTCTCTTTCCAAAATACAAAGAAAAAAATTATATACGTAAATTATTTCTTTTTTCAATATTGTCAAAAAGGTAGATATTTCGAAAGTTAATTCGCTAAACGAAAAAAATCCGAAAACCTCCTCAATGCAATAACTAAATTATGCAATAAAAAATTAATAATAAAAACGCAGTCTAGTAATGAGTTGCAATTGAATAGTCAAATAATTCCATCAAAAAGTGTAAAATTAAATAAAAATCTCAATACTTTCTTATTTTCTGTTTTGAATTTGTGTTTCGAAATACAACTTTTTTCTATTTGAATTATTATTTTAAAAAATGAAGATTAAAAAATCCCCAATGGAAAAGGTCTTCAAACTACACAATTACATTTCTCATTAATTAATGTATGTACTAAATTTTCTGATAATATTTATAATAATTTTTTGTATAATTATATAAAAGTAAATTTTAAGTTTAAACTAAATTGCAATATAAAAAAGCGAGAGTTGATGAGAGAATGGCTATGTTAAGGACTTTGATTTCAATTTTTTTCTAAAGAAACATGTAATATAAACCTAAATAGTTACATGGCTTATGCTGTGGCTTAACAGTGTCCTGATTAAAGTGAAAGTTCGATTAATTAATGACTAAGATTAACAGTTACTTTTTCTGTAAATACGAAAACCTTCAGTCGATCAAGTAGCTGTAAACAACTGTTGTAAAGTGAAATAGAGTTAGTGCCTGACAAGGTTGCTAGATCAGGAGATTGTTCGTTGATTTTTATTCTGTTTATAGTTGGTAAAGATACGAGAATCGGGAGCAAAGTACGTGTATGCATTTCAAGGTTAATAATGCTCTCGGGTATTGCCGCAGTACAAACGACTGAGACTTAAAAGTAAATTAATCCAAGTGTTTAAGGTACCTACAATTTAACTATTACATATAATAGTAGCACTCAGAATCTGTATCCTACGATACTAAAATTTACATCGTTATAATTTCTCCATCGGTTAGTTTTTGATAATAGCAAGACGAGCATTTTTTCTCTTTGATAAAAAATATATTCTTTGTCGATTTCCGTAATTGACAGAAAAAATCTTTTAATATTGTTGAAGGATAACGAAAGCTTCTCTAATGGTGCTATTTGAAATAATTTTTCAAAAAAATCGAGTATGGTATTTTTATTCTATAATTGTCTATTCTATAAGTCTTTTCTTTATCTCTACTTTTGTTAGCTTGACTTAAATTATTTTATGGCGATATTTCTCTACGATTTTGTTAACGACCGGTAGGTCGAATTTTCATATTTTATGACTGGAACACAATATATTGTTACCAGACGTCGAGGCTCGATAGAGGATGTTTTTATGAAAAGGATGAATTAGATTATCATAGACGGAAAGTTTTGCGACACTGTGATTTTTGCGAAAAGAAAACTAAATTAAGATTTTTCGATTGTGATATATATTTTGGATTTTTTTGCAAGTTAGGCACCTTTCTAGAAATTTTATTTATAATCCGATTAGCTCGAGTGTTAAGGCTTGAATCGGGATTGGAGAAAAAGAAAAAACAGTGCGTATAATTTCGCAAGATGTAAATATTATTTACGCCCGATTTTACTAATATTCTTTCTTAGGGATTCAGGGTATATCGCTTCTCCACTTTAAAAAATTAAATTATGTATTCACGCTCGTTGTTCTCTCATTATTTATGAATAAACGTTTCTTTTTTACGCCATAAATCCAGCATTTCTGTGTCTACCTTTTTGTTGATCCAAATATGAAACATTATTTAAATTAACGTGATAAGTTTTAACACTCATTTTACTTAAACACTACGTTTTGTTTCTTTTACCCTTTGCGAATTTGTGTATCAAAATGCGTAATGTTTTGCAAAGTGAGTCATTATTGGTACATGAAGCACGCTTTTTACACTACCTGAAAATTCCTATTTACGAAGCGATTTTCGCGTAAACTGTTATTTGCAACGACACCTCAATGTATAACAATTCGCTTAAATATTTTGATTTTGATTATAATATCAAGGTAATCAAGACCTAAGATAAATACAGTTTTATTTTTAATTGTAGCAAAGAGAGTAAAAATTTTATTTCTGTTTAGAGTTTATGAAGCCTTATACCTAATTAGCATATTACAATAGAATATATATTTTATATATATATTTTTTTATATATATATTTATATATATATATAAAATAATCAATTTTTATATGGGAGTTTGATGTATATTTTAGATATAATTTAGACTATTGCAAAATTTTTCACAACACTAGGGATAAACACTAGGTAAGAATGAGAGATTCTTTTTTCAGAAATTTTATACGAATCACCAGTGAAGACAGATGCATTCCATCATCAAAATTACCCTGAAATTTTATTATTTAATTAAAATCATTTGGAGGTGTTTGACATGTTGGCCACAAATTTTAGAATTTAGAGTTTCTTAAACAACTTATTTTATTATCTAGTTGCAAAATTATTTAATTCTTGGAATGGAAGATTGATAAAGTTAGTATTTAAGAAGAAATATCATTTACAAAGAAATTCTGTTCGATTCTAAAATCTTTAACTGCATAAAATTTTTAATTTAATAACCAAATTATGTTGATTAATTATATCATTATAAACAATTATATAATTATAAACAATTATATTATCATAAACAATTAACTTATTATAAACAATTATACTATTATTAACATCGTTAAGATGTGTTATTTGCAACATGATTAACATCGTTAAGATGTTAATAATAATAAGATTTAGAAAAACTGAATTTCTTTCTAAACCATTCAGAAAAAATAATAATTTAATTTAAAGGTTGAATATTAAGAAGAATAAATTGCTTCGTTGTTACTAATTAATAAGTGTGTAATAGGATTTTCTTTTTAATATATTTTTATATCCTTACACTATCTTACTTTTTGGTAATAAGCGTTTTTATTTTTGTCCTACTCTTTAGCTCCCAATGACCTTCATTTTCAACCTTTAATGCGGCAACCCTATAAAGGATACAAACTATGTAAGTATCTGTAGAATGAAAATTAAAATAATCTAGTAAAACAGATTTCTCAGAAAATTATTCAAATTTAGATTTTTAATGATTGATAATATCAGCAAAAGTATTCAGAATTCTAAACTGAGAAATCTGCAAAAATCAGAATATTTCTATTTCTATTTTAAGACTTTGTGGCCATCATGTCCGATATTCTGTCCCTTTGATTAAATTGATAATTATGCGATCACATATTGTATATATCGTATCCAATAACAACATTTCGCTAACAGATTTATATATTTTAATTAAAGGATTTCCGAACTGTGTTTAATAATATTTCGATACAGTTTGTCAATTAAAAGGAAATCCTTCAATTATAATTTATCGTACAATCGCTACAATTTTCTCTTTTTGATAGTGTCACAAGTAAAAAAACAGTTCTCGAAATCTGAATTAATTATAATAGCCAATGAAACAATAAAAAAGTCCATGATTTGTTTCTTTTATCATTTCAACTGCATTTCAGTTTAAAATTACTGAAGAATTGAAATAACAGTAATATTTTATGGAAAATCGGTTAAAATTTGAACTCAGATTTTTAACTCATTAGTGTTTTTCATAACTAATTCAGATTTAGAGATAATAAAGGATTCGTTCACACGCCCGGGGAAGCATTGAGAATGGTATGTTGTAAAATGTACCAAAAAGCTTGATTTTTAAATTTCATTTAGAATTGTCCCTCTTTTTACGTTTTCGTCTTTATTCTCATCCTGCACTGCGCTTCACGTATAACGACACCTGTTGTATTCTGAACCACACGAGAGTGAGGCTTTGCTGAGAGGCAGGAATATGGAAAAACAAGTTCCGGCAAAGGAGGAATTCGAGGACAAAGCACAAACAAGAATATTCAAAAACCTCAAGGATATTCCAAAAGCTCGAGGATATTCCAAAAAGCTCGAGGATATTTCCAGAAGCTCGAGGATAATCCCAAAAGCTCGAGGATATTCCAAAAAACTCGATGATATTCCAAAAAGCTCGAGGGTATTCCAAAAAGCTCGAGGGTATTCCAAAAAGCTCGAGGATATTCCAAAAAGCTTGAAGATATTTCAAAAATCTCGTGGATATTCCAAAAAGCTCGAAAATATTCCAAAAAGCTTGAGGATATTTCGAAAAGCTCAAGGATATTCAAAAAAATCGAGAATAAACAAAAAATCAAGAAAATTCAAAAAGACCGAGAATATTAAAGAAAGAGAACAAGCCACGTAAGGCATAACGCATAAAGTCTTAATCAGCCAATAGCACGCCTGGAATCCAACTTAAGACTTTTCTAAAAATCCATTCAATCCGGAGGCACCATCGCTACCTTCACCAGCAAGATTTTGACTTCACGAAGATTTTGATCCAATCGGTAAATCAAAACACTCTCAGTTTCTTTTCTCTTGTTTTCCATTTTCTTGTTCTGTGTACTCTTACATCAAGTCAAAATGATGATCCACTTTAGCAGTACTTTTTTTACATTCAGTTTCATTTTTAATTTTTTTTTATATTTTGAGCTGAAGTGGTTCATCTCAACAATTGCTATTTATAGAAAAGCTGCGTTATGCCTTAGGTGTTTTATTGGAAATTGAGTGCAATGTCCTTTAGTTTCTCTCGAGCGGTGTCAGAATACAGCAGAAGTTTGTTATACGTAGGAGTAACGATATTGAAGAAATTGAAAAAAAAAATAAAAGAAAAATTGAAAAAATAGAATAAAAGAAAAATTGAAAAAATAAATTAAAAGAAAAATTGGAAAAATAAAATAAATTAAAAATAGAAAAAAAAACTTTGAAGGAAATTGAATGATTGGTAGCGCGTAGTAGTTCCGGCAAGACGAGTCACATTACCATGATCAATGACAAACCAGAGCCCCGAGCCTTTCTCTCATATAAGACACGACTCTTTGACCTCTTAGAGATGAGTTGGTTTTAAAAATGAAAAAAAGAAATAACACTAGCCTTAGTCTCAGAATGAAGATAAGCTCTCTTCTTGTACCGTAGACAAAATGCCACCCTTCCACAGCCCCCCAACTTCACAGCACCCTCTGTCTATAGAAAATACCAGCATCGTACTAATGTGTCCACAATATTAATGGCAGCCGTATCTTTGTTCTTGTTTGTTCCCGGTCCCGGTCTCGCTCGGCTATACGTGCTCTGGTTCGTCATTGTTCTGTGTGTACCTCTACTACTACCTACCTTCACGAACGGATTTGTGCTGGGGGTCCATCCACACGTGGAACTCTCCGTTGTCTCCTACCTACAATATTGGTTCGTAACGGAAACAAACATATCTTATTTAATTGGGAAACGTACATGTAACGGTGCTTGGTTGCTCTTTGCTTTAACAAAACTGTAATCCTTTTTTTTGTACTATAACGATTCGCGTACCGTCGATTCTATTCACCATTCGCTTCTTTTTCTTATTTTCTTCTATCATTTTTTATTTTCAATTTGTTATCTTATTCAAATTCTCTATTCTTCTCTTCTCTTTCTATCTCTTTTCTTCTCTTCTATTTCTTTCTTTCTCTTTTCTTTTAATTTTTCTATTTTTTCCCCATCTTTTCTTCTTTCTTTCTTTTTTTTTTTCTTGCGCCTCGAAAGGTCCGCCTTCAGCGATCCTGGCGATGCGTCTTTCCCATCCGTTGCATGGCAGTCTTTTACCACCGGGTGTGTGTTACACATGCGACGTTTGTGGGAAGACTTTGTCGACGAAATTGACGCTGAAGCGACACAAAGAGCAGCAACACTTTCAGCCTCTGAACAGCGCAGTTTGTGCACTCTGTCACAAAGTGTTCAGGACCCTGAACAGCCTCAACAACCACAAGAGCATCTACCATCGTAGGCAGAAATAGAGCTTGCGATCTCGTCAATCGCGTTTTAACCATCAGGGTTGGATCGCGAAAGATTATCGAGCTTAGAGGCTTGTTCGTTATAATAGCTGTTAGAAAAGGCAGGGCCGTTTTCAGACGCGTATCAGTCGGACCAGAAAATTCATCTTTCGATTTTTCAACAACCAGTGTCTTTGTGATATTTAATATAAAAATGCGCCTACAAAATATTGCCAATTTTTAAAAATATTTTATCACGATCGCTGTTTTTTTAGTCTAAACAGGGTTGATATAGGTCAGGGAATACTGGAAAGTGAGGGAATTTAAAAATGGTCAAGAAGAGTCAGGGAAAGTCAGTGAAAACCTTCCAAGAGTCAGGGAATTTTTTTGTTTCAACAAATTATAATTTTATCTCGATATTGTCACGTTTCACGATTATTTGTGATAATAATATTAACTAATAACCTGCCGAGTTATTCAGCCGGTCTTTGGGACCGATTTCACCTACTGATCCAAATTAATTTTTCAATTTTTTGCAAGCAAAATTGCAAACTTCTTAGTTTTTCGTTTGGCTTGTAATTTCCGCGGCCGATGCACCAAATATTTGGTGGATCCTTCGGGTCTCGATTTACTAGATATACTGGATTTAAGTTATTAATTAATATTATTATTATAAATAGTCGCGGGACGTGACAATAGTTATAATTATAATTAAACTATTTCTGCGACCCATGTACCAAATATTGGATCCTTCTGGTTTTGATTTACTAGATATACTAGATTTGAGTTATTAATTAATATTATTATTATTATAAATAGTTGCGGGACGTGACAATAGTTATAATTAAAATTTAACTATTATAATTATATAAAAAATATAATTATATAATTGTAATATTATCAGGGGTCGAGGTCAGTTTCCCATTCCCCTTTTTTCTTTATTTTTCTCCTTTCCTTATTATTTTCCAAAGCTCCAAAATCACAATTTTTAGAGTTTCATTCCCTTTTCCCCCTTTTTCCCCTTTTTATATTCAAATTTCCGAAAAATTTTCCAAGAATTATGAGAAATAGAAACTTGTGACATTCAAAAACTCTTTTAATATCTCTAAATCTGAATTACTGAAAAGTCTGTCACTAATTCACTTTAGTGAAAATTTTTACTAATTATTAATAGTTTTTGACTAAAGCTTTAGTGAAAAGTTTAAAACTACTAAAAAAATCGTGAAATACGACTAATAATTAGTACGAGTTTTCACTAGAGTAAATTAGTGACCGACTTTTCTCTAATTTAGATTTAGAGAGATGTTTTCTTGAATTTCCCATAATTTCCAAATTTTATAAAATCTTCGAAAGTTTCCTGAAATCTCTTAATCCTCCAGAATCTTTAAAATTGATTTAAAATCCTTAAAAATTCTCCAAAATATTTCAGACTGTTCTAGAATCTTCTAAATTCTCCTATAATAATCTTATACACTTCTAGAATCTTCTAAAAAATTTTGAATACTTTCGTAACCTTCTAAAATAATCTATAGAATCTTTTAGAATTCTCATTTGCAATCTGAAAAAATTCTCTAAAATATTCTAGACTGTTTTAAAATCTACAATCATTTCGATTCTTCTGAATTCTTCCATAATCTTTTAGAATTTTCTGGATTCTCCCATAATAATCTTAAACAATCTTAAAGAATTCTTGCAAATTGTTTAATATTCTACAAAATATACTAGAATGTTTCGAAATCTTCTAAAATTGTCTAAAATCTTCTGAACTCTTCCATGATCTAAAATCTTTCAAAATCTACCTAAAATTCTGAAGATTTTCTGAGTCTTCAAAAATAATTTGGATGAGACTAGAAGATTTTCGAACTTTATGGAAGATTTAGGAAGAATCAGGAAGTCTCTGGGAGATTCTAAAACATTCAAAAATCTAGATTGTAGAGAATTTTTTGGGATTTTAAAAGATTTAATGAATCTATAAGTTTATGGAAAATCAAAAATATTCTAGATGATTTTAAAAGTTTGTTGGAAAGTCCAGAAGTCATCAAGAATTTTATAAAATTCTAGAGCTTTCCAAAGATTCTGAAAGTTTTGAAATTTGAGGTTGTTTTATTAGATTTTAGACAGGAACTGGAGAATTACAGCTTTCTTCGTATTTTTAAAAGAAACAAACTTCCCGCTTTTTTAAATACCCTTTTTCGAAACAAAAATCGCCTATTTCCCTAAAATTAAACTACGGAACCACTGTGATTTCTGCATTATATAATTATAATTATAACGGCAGATAACGGTCAGAAAAAATGAAAAATTGGTCAGGGAAAAGTCAGGAAAACTCAGGGAATTTTGAAATTGGGATTTTGTAGCAACCCTGATAAATAATACCTAGGAAAAATAGGTAGGCACTTTTTAGTTTTCTTAGATATCCAAAAAAATACAATTTTCTTGATTTATTTTGTTACTAAGGAAAATTTTGAACCAAATCATATTCGTGGATTTTTTATTAAATATAGAACCCTCAGATCTTCTTTTATTTAATAAAAATTAATTATTATTGTTCACTTTACTTACCGAGGAGAAGAAAAATTACACGTAGTAAAAATCTCCTGCTTGAATTTGAGACACACATTAAATTGCACGTCTAAAATAAAAAGTGCATTTATCCGGAAATAACCAGACCGTTTGGAGTAAAAAAAAAAAGATCTAGAAAACGTCTGATGGAATTATTTATGCGATTTGAAAATAACTTGAACATCTGTTTTAATTTATCTTATCTTGAAAATATTTTTTCAGGTCATTAAAGTTACTTGCACTCTCCAGAAAAAATTGACTCCATTGTAAACATTTTATATCACTTTTTCTTACCAGTTTCTAATTATCAATTTTAGGTCATTTAACAAATTTTTTAGATTGTATTTTATATAATTTTCTATAAATTCGTAATTTTTTAAATGTTTATTACACTACCGGAAATTAAGAGTACTTTTACTTTGCAGCTGTTTATGTTTTGTTACTTTAGATTGTTCGAAGTTTGAAATTTTTTGTCGACAAAAGAGCGATAGCTATGAAAATTCGGCATTAATTGGGTCTAAAATCAAGGCATAGAGTCAATTTTTCAAAAAGATATTTCAAAAAAAGTAATGTGAATTTTTCAATTTTCAGAGCAATATTTGTTTTTTAAGTTCAGCTTTTCACACCTTCAAGAAAAAATGTTTTAAATTATTCTTTATCTACAATCAACATTCTGTAGTACTATAGCTTGAAAATTACTCAAAAAAACTTCTAAAAATATTCATTATTTCTAAGAATAGTAATATTTAAAAAAAAAAATTGAAATTGGAGATATCTTGGAATATCTTGTTTAAAATTGGCTAATAATCACTTCACTTTCGACACATTTGATGCAGAATTTTTCTGGCTTTCGTGCCACTTTCCACACCAAATTTACAACTTATTGTTATCAAAATTATTAAAATTAAGAAAATCTAAAGAGCTGCTAAAAAATATTTCATAATTTCCGACGGCTGTGCATATAATTTAGTGGCTTTTGAAAAGGTATTGGGAGTGTTTGAAGGATATTTAGTTTTAATTTAACTTTAAAAATCGAAGTGTACAAATATTTTATTTTGAAGCCAAACAATTGCAAGTATCAATGATTGATAATACGACTTTTTCCATCGGAACTTATTATAACTTTCTTATTTTCATCTGAAAGTGGAAAAAAAATCTTTTGACATCAGAAAAATATTGCACTTTGGCAGTGAAAATCAATGGAACGAAAGTTTTATCTAATTTCACACTTTCACATGGGAATTTTTTTCAGTGTTTTTTATTCAAATATTTTTATAGTGAAAAAATTTGGCAATATTTTGTTTCCGATCAAGAACGATGTTTTTGACTCCGACTCGTCTGCGGCGAATATCTTGCGATAGTTTTATAAAAATTCCGTGGAGAAACACAGTGCTTCCAAGTGTGGTAAAAATGTGCAAGACCGAAGACTTCGAAAGCGATCTGTAAAGGAGGAAAGAATGTGAAACAAAAAAACAAAAAAAAAAGCTGCACCAGCTTTTGAGATACGCCCGTTATAAGAATTTTATCGGTTGTTACGATTAGGCGAAATTATCGGGTGATTATAAATGATTAATTCTAAAACGTTCTTTTTTTACGAGCGAGAAAAGTCTTAGGAATCGTGAAAAGAAAGTATAGGAAAAGACGGAATTTCTCTTGCCCGTTAGGTTCGACTCGTTTTTTTGAAAAGTGAGCGATTACTATTACTATTATTATTATTGTTAAGCGTATACGCATGCGTACACTGATTCGAAAGCGGTGCTACGAAGAGCCGAATGGGAAACGCGGTTTTTGATCGCGAAACTATAGTTAGGGTCTATTAAGGTGAGAAATGAAGGAAAAAACTTCCAGGCGTCCAAGACGCCATCGTCCAACTAACTTTTAGGATGAAAAAAAAACATGTAATGTTACAAGACTGTACGAACACTGATTAACTACAAGACTCAAGATTTTTTTATCGTTTCAGATTTAAAAGTAAAAAGATTTTTTAAAAGTCTCTCCAAGAGACAACTCTTCTCAAAAAAATCTTCTCTGAAGATTTTATAAAAAAAGTCTTTACATAAAAAATCAATTAAAAAATCCTGAAAAACTTTCAAGCCCTATTTGGAGCTTTCGAAGGTGGAAACTGAGTTGTCTCTTAGTGAGAGCTTGCGATCGAAGATGCAATTAAATAATAATATATTTTATCTTAATATATTCATTCCACATAAAATGCTTTAACGGGATACCTTTACATTTAGCGGTTTAAACAGGGCTTTACAAAAGTACCTTGATGTAACGGCACTCGTTCCATTTTTAAATATCGTAAGCATTTTTTTCTTTTAAAAAAAATTTTTCCCTCTTCTCCCAAGTCTGATATAAAATACTCACCCTTCATCCCTCTTTTTCCAACCATTTCATCTCGATTACTCCAACCACTTCCGATTCCAACAAAACGCACTTTGCACCCAAAGAGCAAAGTTTGCCAATTTTGCTGGAAATGAAAATTGAGAACCACGGTCCATTGACACTGATAGATTACTATGTACTAAGTAAATAATAATAGCTGCATATGCATATAGCCGACTACATACAATATACCTATATTTTAGTAGAACTTTGATAAGCCACGTGAAAACAAAACCTTCTTGATAATCAATTCATTTTCTGATCATATTTTTTATCAAGTCATATCTCTTTGAATTATATTTTTGTTTTCAAATCGTATTATTTTAACATTATTTTTATGATCGAAGCCTTTGCTCAATCTTATCATCTTTTCGACTCCATTTTCGGATTTTACTCCTTCTCATCGAGACTGTAAATAAAAAAAAACATATGTATAGAATTCAGAGAAAAAAAGAAATCAAGGAGGTTTTGCCCGACCCTGAAGAATGAACTTATTAGGCAGGCTAGGTCCCGTCGTATCAACTAATCGTAGAAAAGCTGACGCAAACAGCCCACGAACGATATAAAATTACATATATGATATACATATACTATATTTTACAGTATGCCGATATAATTCGCCACATAAAACCCACACACGTATACAGACACACGTTTATAGATAGGCTATGATAGAATAATTTAGAATATGTTCAATTAATCGCTTCGACTCCTGCACGATACTTCAAACTTAGGGAAAATTGCTTTATAATCGAGAAAAGTATCAGGGAAATGGTTAACATAAAAAGTTATTATTTTCAATAACTCTTCATGATGCATCTTTTCTTGAATGGATTCAAATTTATTCAACGAGTTTTGATTAAATAAATTGAATAAATTCAAATGGACATTGAATTAATTTCTTGTTTGGAAGAAAAAGATGTATTAAGAATAATCCATTTTGGAGTTAAAAAAATAGTGTCTGGGTTAAAGAAGCGAAAAGCTGAAAAAAAGAAACTATTGGTTTTGAGTAGGAAATTAGATTAAAACCGTAGCGATGCTGAATTTTAAATTAAGTTCTACATCTCTAAATTAAGTTCCAAATCTCTAAATTAAGTTCTAAATCTCTAAATTGTAAGACTGTAGTGTATAATTCCGAATTGAAATTGCGCGTAATTTAATTTAGCATTTTAGAAAAGAATTTTGTCTAGCATTTCCAAAGAATTTAGGATAATTAACGAATTTGACGTTTCGTTACTAGCCATTATAAAAATGCAAAGACTGCCCTTTCAAAATACGTCGATCTCTAGAAAGGTTAAAAAATTCATGCAATATGTTATTTTACTATTTTTTGTATTGGTTGTACATAGAAATTTGCAAAGTTCGAAATAGTCATTATTGCAAATTTTTGTAGTGATCAAAAAATGGGGAAGGTATTTTTAAAAAAAGTGCATTCTCAGAATAAATTTCTGATAATATATTATTTATTTAAAAATACGAATGTGATAAATTGGTCTAAGTGATTGGATAATTGAATAATTTGGATAATTTAGTAACTATAATCGAATAGTTTTCTTTTTTCAAAATCCCATAAGTAACCATTTCTCTGATTGTCTAAGAGGACTATTTTTAACACTTGTACTATACACGAAAATTTGATTTATTTTTTCTTCAGCATTTGGAAGATGCTGTTAAGTAGTGTGAAAGGTTATTGATTGTCGTGTGGGAGTCGGAGCGCGATATACAAATGAGAAGAGGATATAATTTAGACGGAAGTTCAGAACGGAAATGAAGAACGAAGCTTTAAATTACAAGAATATAATGAGATACAATTTTATAGTAGTCAAAGACAAAGAAAGAACTGATATTGATAATATTTAAACCTATATAGACTATTTCCAAGAAATTGACTTGATGACTACTGTAAAAATGGCCAAATAATTAATTACGCGAATTAATAAAATAATTGTCACCACCCCGGTTGATGGGCGGCGCCTATATTATGAGAATAATAAATTATTAATGAAATTAATATAAATCGAATGGAATATTTAATTGCAGAATACGATTTTTATGTTAATAGAGTTTATATTTGATTTCTGTTCTCTCTTACGTATGTGTTTTTACAATTACACGACACTCTCTGTGACTGCGATTGCAATTCAATGACGAATTTAAAAATTCTTTTTGAAAGCTCGTCGTCGAGTCGATTTCGCGTTTTGCTCGTCGACATCGAAAGTGAATTATAATCTACAATCGGCTTCTGTGATACGGCGACGCGGCCGTTGTTTCTTAATTTTAAAAGACTGAATTTGAATTTGCGCGTGTTTTTAGTAAGACGAAAAATCGAACTTAACAATGGACGTCGCGGGTTTACGGTTCGGCCTAAACACGTCGATTAAACTGAATTGGACTGATTCGTCTCGTTGCTTAATTAGTCGACCTATTGGACTGATTTTTATTATTGGACTGATGTTACCAAACTGTTAATTAAAAGTACCTAAGGAGTAAGTTGAAAAAAAAGTTTTTAAAAATAAAACTCGTCGAAGAAGGCAAAGAAAAAGAGAGAGAGAGAGACTCCGAAAGATTATCTTAATCGAAAAGAATTTCTTTATCTATATTCGTTCACGTAAATTTCATTTTTATGCATGATCATACCAACCCTTCGCTTCTCGTTTCCACGATATCGTAGCGCGCTATAGTAAATGGTCAAGATACACTACATACACTTACAGCTTTTTTTTTTCTTTACATTATAATCTCCATAAACTATGTAATAGGAATTAGATTAAATGACAAAAAAAATCACTACAAGCACAGAATCTTTACAATAGCTTACTAGTATAAAATAGCAACTATGCGTCAATACATGCGCTATGCTGAAGGGACACAAAGCAGTAAAAAAAAATTATTCATAAACCGGTCAAAAATTAGCGAAAACATTTTAGAATATTGGGGAAATTTTTATTCGGATCCATTTAAAGCGGAAAAATTGAATTCAAAAATAATATTTCGGTTCGCGCAATATGTGAACGATAATTGTTCGATAGCCAAAACTCAACAAAAAAAAAACACACAGCACAATGCTACGTTATCTTGCTTACTTATTAATTATATTGTTATCTGCCAAGGTGTTCTGGTTATATTATATATTTATTGATGACTATTATTTTTATTATTATATGATTATTATTAATATTATTATTATTATTATTATTATTACAATCGTCTTAAGCTATGAGAAATGCATTTTAATATATTTTCACTTTTATATTCTACGAAATGTATACTATTTGGTTTAATACTTCCGTTGTGTTCTTTCTTTCATTTATTTCTAGAAACCTATCACATCCTCACGTAGACCATAACAATATTATCGTATCTTTTTTATTATAGTCGGAGAATTGACTCCTTTCATCTGCTTTGAAATTGCAATGTTGATTAAACGATCATTTAATTTAACTAAGAAATTCGAATTCAGATGAAAAAGTCGTTTTACTGTCATTAGTAATAATTAAATCGTTCCTGATGCTTTAAAGGAAAGATTAAATGCCAATTGGATTCAGGATGATAATATTTTATTTTAAGTAATCAGTACATCTGTTTGACGCAAAAGCACAGATACCGACTGATTTCATTTGGAAGGTAAGTTGGTCTCAATTGCCTACCATCTGGTGTATCATTATGCTCTTAGATAAATCAAAATTTCCTAACTTTTAAGATTAGGATACAACCATTTCCAGTGCTTCGTGTGATAATATCTGTGTTTTAAATTTCAGAAGTATCTTATAATAAAGTACAAAGGTGTTTTTTTCATTTTCTAAGACTTTTTAGTTTTCATAACTCTTAATTTTCCATAATTGAAGTTCATTTTGATACTTATCAAAATTCTCGTCAGTACTAACTTTAGGTCTTAAGATGAGATTTAACTTTTTTTCTTAAAATTTCAGAGTTATCATTTTGGTATTTTCAACATTTTGGTTGAACATTGCAGCTAATGGATTTTTCGGTCAAATAAATTAAGAGACTTTTGCCACTAAAATGAAAAAACTTGCTTGATCGCGTGACATTATAGGTATGACCGAAAATGTACTTTACGAATTTGAAGAACGCCTTTGTCAAAGTTGCAAAGCAAAATTGAATTATGTCACGCACGTAGGATCAACGAGTCTCATTTAAAGAACAAAGCTCAAGAATAATTTGTCCTATTTTCGTAGTTTTTGAGTCTCGATATTTGACAATTTATAATCCCTAACATTTTTATTTACATTACATTCAATTTACGTCATCAGATCCTTGCATATTGTTTCGTTTCATCCTGCGTAATTGTTTCACTTCGTAAATCAGTTTTGTCCGCTCTTTCTATGACCCAGTCTCAATAATTGAACCAAACTCGAGATTTCAATAAAAATTTCGAGTCTGGTTTCAATCGCTGCAGAAAATTTTCAGGCCTTTGTCCGCTTGAATGACAACGATATTGAATAATAATTCCCACCAGCCAGCATCGTAAACTTACTTTTAAAAAGGTAGAAAATAAAAAAGCGCCTCGATATAGGGATGAAAAGAAAATTTATATATATGAACGCAAGTGAAAAGAGCGCAAATCTTTGCGTCGCGCCATTCGGCGGGACGAAACCTTCCATGAAATTGCATGCCTTAAGTGTCTTTTTCTAGAATGCTCAATGTTTCCTTCGTCGTCTTTTGTAAATCAGTCTTGATTACGCCCAAGAGAAATGTACGTCCTTAACGACATACCCACATAGAGTTAACGCAGTTATGTTTTTTTTCAATTTAACTATTTCTTTTTTTAATTTTACTCCCTTTTTTATCGCAATTTCTTTTAAGTCTACCCCTTACTCCCCCCATTCTCCTGTATTTCATATAATTCACTTACACAAACCCCTTTCCATTTCCTCCATAGTATACACGCATAATGTGCCGCCACAGTTTTTTCATCCGCCTGAAGTTTAATGAGACACGACTCAAGAAATTGGATAAAGAGGAATAATTTTCAAAGAAAATTTAAGGTTGCTTCGCCACCGAGGAGATATATAAGAAGGAAGCGGGAGACGGAGGAAAATGAAGCGAAGATATAAAGAGCGGCAACATTTTTTTTAAACTCCTTCACCTTTTCTTTTAATTAACGAGGAGGGCACGGATAAATGATCCGTAGCTCCTTATTAACGCATAATATTCGTCACGACATTCGCCAATGGAACGAAAACTCATCTTCGTCTTGGTCTTTTATTAATCGTCCATTTTTTCGCGACCACTGTTGAAAATTTCTTACCTTGTCTTAGCGCTTGCGAGGTTTGCGTCTCCTTTCACTTGCGGATGCTCTTCAGAGTCTTCCTCCGCTTCCTGCCTCTTTTTTCTCACGCTGAGCGCTTCTTTTTTTATTGAAATTTATACTTGACTTGATCACTCGGTTCTGACGCTCTTTTGAATTGAAATGCCAATCCTCGAGTAGAGATTTTTATAAATGGACTTTGTCTATTTTGGTGCAAAATGGTGGAACATTTTTAGGTGAAGATGTTTTTTAAATGTAGAGAGAGCTTTGATGTTTTTTGACTTTAATAATTGTAATTATTTTTTAATATATTAAAGTTAAAGTTAACAAGAAAAAGTTTTTTAGCTTAAAACAAAATTTGTTTGAATCAAATAAATATGTTGTTGATGCCACTAAAAGTTTGGGCTGATTTAATCAAATTTCAGTAATTTTATAGATTCATCCAAAACCTTTGGTTTTGGAGTAAACGAATTTGGTCTACTGAACAAAGATTTCGTTCTTTTAACCAACATTTTTTAAATTAACCAAACGATTTTGTAGAGTGAACAACATTTTATTTTGGGTGAAAAAAACCATGGCTCAATTTTGTTACCTAATAAAATTTTTGGAATTGTCTAAAATGAGAAACATATACTCTATTTTTGAGAAAGTTTGCCGAAATTTTCATAAAAATGCAGGGAGTTTCAGGGAATTTTTAACAAGGTTTATGTAAAGTGGGTGGAATTTGTCTTGAATATTCTGAGAATCCTAAAATTTTTCAGGGGATCTTCATAAAAAGTGAAATTATATGGGATTCAAAGGCATTGTAGAGAATTAAAAATCAATCATTTCCCCAGAAATTCAATTTTAAAGGATTTTACAAAAAATAGTTGGAAATTTCACGGAATTTGCTTACATGGACAATTTTGAACTATATATGAACTCACGGATTTGCTTATAAATTATAGATAAAAGTTAAGAAAATTGTAGAAAATGGATATTCCTTAAAAGTAGGATACAAATTTCAAGGAGAATTTGCAGGAATTCCAAATAGAACTTCCTGAAAAATTTGCTGAAAATCTTCCCGAAATTCTTTGGAAATAAATGTATAGAAAATTACAAGGAATATATTTCCTGGATATACATTCAATATTTCGAAAAATTGTATAGTAATTCCAAGTCACGTTTTCTACGGAAATTACTGTAAAAATTGCTGTAAATCTTTAGAAAATTCTTTAACAATTCCAAGTAAAAGCTTATTTGATTCAATTCAATTTAAGTTTACTGCACAATTCATGAAAACTGAGAATTTAACAGTTCAAAGAATTTAATAAAAACTAGGAAAAAGTCTTAAAACTTTTTCATCAACTGAATCTTAACATTATTTTTCTTTTTTTTAAAAATGTATTATTGTATAAATTGTTATACATATGCCCAAGGTATACTATATGTTTATTTAACAATAATAATGGATATATTATTTTATATAAATTATTTAGTTTTAATATGGCAGATTAGTGCAATTTTTAAAGAAACCTTTTTTCCAAAGTTTTTTTGCACCAATACTTAAACTCCAAGAATTAAATTCCAACTATAATAAGGGCAACAGATTGTTTCTGTTATATTTACAGAAATTTCTATTACACTTAAGGATTTTAAAGACTTTTCTGTAAAATCAACAGAAATATCTATTAGGTTACCAGATTTTTACCCAAAAAAAATTCAATGTCTCATCGATTTTTTTGGTTAATCTGACAAAAAAATTCGATGCGTTATCGAATGTTTTGGTTGAACTAAAAAAAAACGATAAGACATCGAATTTTTTTCCCATGTAATCTTTCTTAAAATCTGATAGCTTACTCGCTAAATTTTTTCAGTGAATTTGACTGATTATTCAGTCAATTTTTCTGAAAAATCAGTCAAATTCACTGAGTATCAGTGATAAACGGGTCACTGAATTAAATCAGTGAAACTTTTGACCGATTCTAATTTAGAGAAAACCTAACAGATATTTCTGTTCATTTTATAGAAAAGCGTGTCAAATCCAGAAGTTTAACAGAAATTTCTGTAAATAAAGAAAACGGACCAAATTCGGATTAGAGGTCCAAATTGAATCATTATTATTTTTGCCATAAATAAATACATAAAAATTTAGTTTACACTCTAAATTTAAATCAGTCAAAATTTTCACAGATTTCATTTAGTGACCCATTTCTAGCAAATTTATCAGTGAATTTTGACAGAATTTCAATCAATTTAACTGACATTCAGTCAAAATTCACTGACGAATTAATAATAATTTCAGTAAAATTGATTGAAATTCAGTCCTAATTCACTGATGAATTAACTAGAAATGGGTCACTGAATTAGAACAGTGAAAATGTTGATTCAGTCAGATTTATAGAGCACAATTGTAGTTATTTGTGAAAAATATAATTTGAATTTGGATTTGATTCTTTTGCCTTGTAACAAAAAAATCTGCATTCAGAAAAAATTTTTTTAATTCAACAACATCGTTTAGTTGATTTAAACAAAAATGTTGGTTGAACCAACCAAATTTTTATTGAATCAACAAAATATTTTCTTAATTCAATCAACTTTCCTAATTCAATCTAATATTTTCTTAATTCAATTAAACATTTTCTTAATTCAATCAAATTTTTAGTTGAATATACCAAATTATTTATTTTTGGTTAAATCAACTAAACCCGTACAGCAACGGGATATTTCGGGATATTCCATTTATGCCCAGTGAATATCCTAGTAGTTCGTCCCAAAAAAAGTTTCTTTAATTTTTTACGTCACCCGTAAAAATCTTCCATCTAATGAGAAAACAATTTTGAAATTTTTTAAGAATTTTTGGGAAATGCTTAGAACTGTTGTAAGGCCTTTAAAACACCCCCAAACGAAAAAATTCGTAGTTTCTCTGAGAGTACACTAATTTAGTGCAGTTTCGGCCTATAAATCTTGAATTGACATGAAAAACCTGGTGAATCTGAAAAAAGTTGATAAAGCTGTAAACTTACCCTTAAAAGTGAAAAATCACCCCTTACAAGAAGTGAAAAATCGATTTTCAAGTCCTATTCATTTTCTGGGGATAATTATTGACTGAATTAGGGACAAATAACCCCCAGACATTGAATAAAAATATAACAGCTTTTAAAAAACATACAATAATGTAAAAAAAGGAAAGAGTGATCAAATAACTCTCTTAAGAGGGTTAAACCACCCCTTCCGCAAAAGTGTACATGTAGCAAGCATTCAATCAAAAACACCCTAATTTGTGAAAACCACTGAAAACCACCATTCCAAAAAAGAGACACATTTGCTAAGAAGAAATTTTTTAGAATAAAAAAGGGTGGTTTTAAAAAATTATGGTGTTTATGATTGAATACTTGCTACATATATTCTGTTTTTTGGAATTTGCATATTTTTTTACCGTACACTCACTACATTAAACTCACTAATCACAAAATATACCTCTAAGTCCTGGAATGGGTGGTTTAACCCTCTTAAGAGAGTTATTTGATCACTCTTCTATTTTTACATTATTATATGTTTTTTAAAGCTGTTTTCAAGTAATGCAGGTACATTTGCTTTACAAAAAGCGAAAATATAATGTTTAGGTCCAAAGGGGGTAGTTTTTGGCTAAGCAGGGTGTTTTTCATAATTTTTTACATTATATTTGGGAGTTATTTGACCCTAATTCAGTCAATTATTATCTCCAGAAGAAGAATAGAACTTGAAAATTGGTTTTTCACTTCTTATAAGAAGTGATTGTTTACTTTTAAGGATGAGTTTACAGCTTTATCAACTTTTTTTCAGTTTCACAATTTTCAGAGAAACTACGAATTTCAGAGAAACTACGAATTTTTTTCGTTTACAGGTACTTTAACGTCCACGGAACAGTTCTAAGCGTTTTTCAAGAATTTTCAAAAAATTCCTCAATTGTTTACTCATTATATACTTAAATATCCAACAATATCCTACGTTCGAAATTGGAATATACTAGAAACGTCCCAAAAACAAACAAAGAAACCCTTCGTACACAGCAAAATGTTCGGTTATTCTAACGAGAATTCCGGTTAGGCTCTACTTAACATTCTTTTCCATTGTTTTAACGAGAATTCTATTCGAAATTACCAGAATTTTTAGTAATTTTCAAAAATAACCATAAAATCTGTTTAGAATAATCAGAATTCTGATAAAGACAACCGGAAAAGAATGTTAAGTAGAGCTTAACTAGAATTCTGGTTAGAATAACCGGATATTTTTTTGAGTGCGGATATCCCAGGGACATCGAAATTTCCGCCATTTAAGGATATCCCGAAAATACCCAAAATGTATTCCTAGGATATCCACAGTATATCTTGGGATATAAATGATATGCTCCGAAATATCCAGTGCTGCACGAGAAACTTTTAGTTGAATCAACCAAAATTTTAATTCTCTGGTTGATCCAACCAATATTTAATTATTTAACCAAATATTTTTCTGAGTGTGCTTTCTCTATTTTAACAGATTTATTTTCTCCATGCAGGGGGTTGATTACATAACTTTTTCCACTTCCCACTTCTCACTTTTCATCTATCATTTTTGTCTCAATTCACATCGTCTGTCATTGCTGAGTTTTTAAACGCAGATGAATTTTCTGTGACAAGGATAATAGAATGTTCGTGTTTACATTTGTCAAGATTGTAAAAAGAAACTGGCGATGATCTTTCTCGGGCAAGTGCGATTGTATTTTACTAGATTATGTGGATTATTGTTCATTATTTGAAAAAACACTGAACGTATTTCAAGTAACTAGTAGGTAAGTAATTTTATAAAAAGGTAACGTTTAGATAAGGTTAAAGGAAATAGTACATGTTTATTTAAATTAGATTTAAATGCACGTATACAGTTAATACATTTAATTGAGAGTATAATTAGTTTCGCTTCAATTAATTAAATAAAATATTAAAAATAATCAGTTGTAATATAAATGTAATAAGTATATAAATGGTAATAAATTCCGTTTGTAACTGAAATGATTACAAACAGCTTTTTCCTAGAATGTCTTATCTCAAGCAATAGTTTAACTTGATTTATTTTAACATAAATAATAATTTAAGTTATTTATTTATTACCTTTAATTTTATTATTTACAATTATTCTCTTTCTCTATCAAGCCATCAAGCCATCAAATCAATTCTCCAGACCAACTCAAAAAAGAGAGGCTTAATGGACTGGGATCGTACTTCGGTAACCAGAAACAAGAAGGAATGGTATTAATAATTTTCTTTAAATGTTATTATTACAGAAATTTCCGTTCTACTAGTACACAACATATTATGGGCCGAGGCTATTATTACGGATAATAGCATGTGCCCCCTTTGTGTTGTATGCAAGTTGTACGGAAATTTCCGTAATAATATCCTCGGCCTAAATGTTATTAGTTATTCTGAGGTTAAGAACTAAATTCTTAATTTTTTAAACCTACTTTATTCTTTTTAGCAAAATTGAATCTAATTTAAATAAACATGTACTATTTCTTAAACCTTAATTAAACGTTACCTTTTTATAAAATTTCTTACCTCCTAGTTACTTGAAATATGTTCAGTGTTTTTTCGAATGATGAAAAAAAATCCACACAATCTAGTAAAATACAATCGCACTTGTCCAAGAAAGATCATCACCAGTTTTTTTTACAATCTTGATGAGTGTAGACGCGAACATTCTATTACACAGGCCGTCAAAAATTAACTTTTTTTTTTGTAGCCAAAGACTGGACTAGGCGACCCCTGAGAATTTTGATGTCCTAAAAACGAATCCGTTGTCCAAATTTTGCCTATTCGTTAGGATTTCGAGATATCCTGATCTAAAAGTGAAAAAATGGCCATTTTCAGCAATATTTGAAACAATATAACACGAGCAGTGATTTTTTTCTTAAAACTGCTTACGCCATCGTTTAGTACTCTTTTTTACCTTTCATTTCCACTTTGGATCATCCCGAACCGACTTTATTTCTCCGAGATATAGCACATTAACCATTTCAGTTTCACTCTAAAAAACTTAAAAAACTAGCAAAGAAGGCGAAGAAATCGAATAAAATTGTATTATTCGATTGAGAAAGGGTATCTACAGGTTTTTGAGTTTGCTGTTTCCGAATTTGCGCTCAGATTTACAAAATTCTAGATGGTGGATCCAATATGGCGGACCAACATTTTAAAAAATACTTGGTTTTGTACAAGGTTTGAATTTTGCAAATCTGAGACAAATTCGGATTCAGCAAACACAAAAACCTTTAGACAGTAAACCCTTCATCAATCGAATAACACAATTTTTTTTATTCGCTTTCTTCGCCTTGACGCCCGAAAAAAGGCTATTTTTGCGAATTTTTCAAGCTATTTCTGTTATATATATATATA